>PVJD01008869.1:0-68203 GCA_004026545.1 Mormoops blainvillei
CTATTTTATTCTATTTTATCCAAAATGCTGTTATGAATTTTGCGACCGACTAACGGATAGCAAATGCTATTTTGCAAAACACCAAAGTAGGGAAAGAAAGAAAAGTGACACGGTGTGTGGCAGAAAAGAAGTTACAATCAAATCTTATTTAAAGTGTATTCAGTGAACCATTCTACTAGATTCCTCTATAAATCAAATCAGTCTACTCTTAATTTGCATTTTTGAAGACCCAACCTTCTGCTTTTGCTTTTGCTTAAAGCAAAGAATGGCCTCCTAGCCAACCCAGCCCTCTGTCTGTTTTTGTAGGCTGGTGAGCTAAGAATGACTCTAAATGAGGAAAAAAAAAATCAAAAGAAGAATAATTTCACAACACATGAAATTTATATGAAATTCAAATTTCAGTGTCTGCTTATTGGCTCATAGCTACACTAATTCATTTGCATATTGTCTGTGGTTGCTTTGGGGCTAAAATGGCAGACTTGAGCATGGCCCATGAAGTCTAAAGTATTTACTCTGTGGCCTTTTACAGAAAGAGTTGTCAACCTCTGCTTTAAGAAGGGTGTTTCTTATGCTAGGGATGCGATGCCCCAGAAGAAATGTTTCTGCTGGTAAAGGGCCTTTGATGGACCAGCTGAATGAGAACATCTGGCGTTGCTGAGGCTTCCTTTCAGAGTCTTCTCTTTGGTCAGCAGGGACATCCCACCGATGGGTGCGGTGACTCATCTTAATCACATGCCTGGCTGAGGGAGCAGCTGTCCAACAGCTGCCCTGAGAGCCCTGACAGCTCTCAGGCCCTGTGTGGCCTGGCCCGGGGGCTGGGGCTGGGGCTCAGGGAGCACGCCTTTGAAAGCTTAACCAGCACTAGACTCTGAGTTCTTCACTTTGCCCTTTCTCTTCCCACCAACGCTTTTCTCTGGTCTTTTCCTATTTTTCTTTGGACGTCTATGGGCTCTGGGTCACAACTTCCCAAAAAGGTTGTGGCAAAGTCAACTTTTTGAGATATTAATAAATGCCTCCCCGCACCCCCCCCGTCTTTTTTTTCCCCCCCTCCTCTCCTCAAACTCCCTGCCATCCCTAACAGCCAAGCTGTTCTACACCCTTGTCTCAAGGGAGGTGGGGTGGAGGGGAGATCCAGAACATTTTGGCTTTAACTTTAGCAACAGGGAGGCCTTGAGAACTCTCAGCAAAAACTGTTCCAGGGGACCATTAGAGAGCAAGACCCCCCACCTCTCTTCTCTGGGCTGGAGGGGTGAGGAAGTAGAGGGGATGCTATGTGCAGAGAAATCAGTGGGTGAGGGAGGGAGACACACCTCCTGATGACAGAGAGTCCAGCACTGAGAACTTGTCAGCAGAAGGTCACCTTGACTGTCAGCTTTTACTGAAGCAAGGGCCACTTAGGGCTACCAGCTGGCCTTCCTTCATCTGGGTAGTAATTGTCTTGTCTAGCAGCCAGCATGTCCCTACAGGCGCTATGGCCCTGTCCCCTACTGACCTGCCCTAAGAATCCACTGCCCTCTCTATAGCTTTCCCAGATCCGATTCAGTCGCAGATGGAGAGGGACCTCGTCATGTAGCAGACCAGAGTCAACCTGAGATTCCTCCCTGACTGCAGACAATCTTGGTGACGGATACAGCCCAGGTTTCCATAGTTTCTATTGCCAGATTTGGGACTGGGCAGGCCAGGCTGGTGGGAACGCCACCTGGGTGTGTACGTGTGTGTGCTCCTGTGCACTTACACAAGTTAGTTTCCCTATCAGAGTGTGCGATGGGATTGAGATTTGGCGGGGGATGAGAATGAATGGATGATGAATGGACAGCTAAGTAGTCAGACAGATGTGCAGGTGGGACAGGAACAACACCCTCTCTCTCTGAGCAAGTGTCCAGCCTGTTGGGCCTGGAAGGGGCAGGGCTGGATGCAAGTCACCCTGACTAGTGGACAGAGCCCTGCTTTTTCCGCACCATTCCTAATTTTGGTTCATCTCAGTGCCCCACAACGGAAGGAGGAGGATAGCAGGAGAGAGGTTGAATTTCTTCACCTCCCCACGTCTCTGGTCTGGACTCTTGGTAACATTTTCTAATTTGAGAGGTGGAGACAAGCTTTCTCCAGTGCCCCCATCCCCCACTAATGGACAGTGAACAAAGTTATTTCCTCTCACCTACCAGGTTTAAAAGCTTGACCTGCATTTCACAAAAGTCAGCTTGAGTTCAATAACAGTAGGTTGCCTGATCTCATTTATTTTTTCCTATATACTGGAAGTTAGGACAGCTATAATTTGAAATGGAAATTTATGCAAATTGTATGTAAATTAGGTCATTCCCAGATTAACTGGGGGAAAAAATCTGGTTGCCTTAGCAGACACCATCTGTTCCCACCTCATCCTTTCCATAGCTGAACCCCACCCCCCTTTTCCAATCCACTTTGAAACTTGTTTTCCAGTGGCTGTGAAAAGAGATCTTTCAAGGGAAAGAAATCACCCATCAGCTTTCCAGGTGGGCTGTTCTGCTGTCCATTCTGCTGTGGGAAGATGCTCAGGTGAGGGTCTGGGATGAGGTTTAGGGTTAACTGCAGGCTGGTGGCTCTCTGCACAAGCACCTGGGGCTGCCCGTACTGGCCTGGCTTGCTCTGAGCTGAAGAAGTTTGGGGACTCTGAGTGAGCTCTCACACACACACGTCTGCCATGCCCTACCCCGTCTGACTCCCCCTTTCCTCCTCTTTGCCTTTGCCTGAGCCCTCCCATGGCATCCAGAAGTCCTCCCGCTCCCTACTGCGGCAGTTGGAGTAGAAAGGTTTGGGTGCTGTGCAATCTTGGAAACTTCTGGGTCCAGGCACGTTCACTGGGGGCGGGGGCGGGGGGTTTCCCATGCCCAGGCTGAGATAGAGTATGTGCGGAACAGCTATAACTGATAAGGGCTACAAAGACTATCAAAGACATAGTAAGACCACCTGCAACAGATTTATGACTCAGAACCTGCAGAAGACCAGCTCGATCCAACATGGTGACTAATTTCACCTTATGGCAACCCCTAGCCTTATTACATGTTCATTGGAATATGTTAGCATACTAAACGATACACCCTGGGCCACCATGATTGGCAAGAAAAAGGACACAACATGGATGATGGTGCTCTTCTGAGAACTCTCTATCCTTTTTCCAGAAAAATCCTGGACACTCCGCTCCCTTATTGAACACCCTACCCCAGAATTGAATGAGCCTCAAAGAAGGGAGTAAACCCCACTGGGGAGGAGGTGCTCTGCACGTGGAGTAGACACTCTCTGTCTCACCGCTTCACTAATAAACTCTTTTTCACTTTAAACTCCATGCTGGTGCATTTTTTAATTCTTCCCTGTGTGAAGCCAAGAACCCACAGTAGGTCGCAGATCTTCAGGTCCACTTGGACCCCTGAAATGCCTGCATCAAAGCCTCCTGCCCCTCCGCCATGGCTGCAGCCCATTCCTGCTTTGGAGCAGTGACAGCCTCAGTCCTGTTCTGGGAAGGCAGAGCCTAATATCGCCGTGGCTGAAAGACGTTTTTACTCTACAACCCTTATAACCTTCCTTTCCTCCAAACATTGTTAATGTAAGGGAAATGATGAGTGGGGGGCAGGGGCTTTAGTCAGCATTACTTTCTTCTTTAAGGGGGTAAAAGTAAGGAGACAGCCCGGCAGTTCATTAGTTTTTCCATCCTGCATCGTAAGAGGCCTTAGGCAACAGAGCCACAGCTGGCTCACAGCAAATAAGTGACTTAGCATAAGCGTCTTATTGCTGTTAGCCCCTGAAATTTTGAGGTTGTTTGTTATTGCAGCAAAAGTTAATAAGAGTTGACTAATATATCTTCTATAGTCATCATTAACCTTTCCCCAAAGCCACCTCAAATTTCAAAAAAAATTCTTTAATGTACTATGTGATGTTTTCTCTCAGTTTGAGGCCAAATGAGAATAAAAGTGTCTTTATAAAAATTTTCTTTTTTTCTTGATTTATAATATGACAGTACAAATTGCACTTGCATAAATGGCTTCTTCAAACCCAGGCCTTTAGACAGTGGAAGCAGTCAGTGCACAGTCCCCGTGGCGGGAATGTGAGGAGCCTTGTGTTTCTGGAGAGTGGTACGCTCAGGCTTGGCCCCAGAGAACATGCAATTTCAGAACGGGAGCACAAGGTGGCACCATGACACTTTTCACAGTCACCCCTGGCCACATGAGCTGGTGGTAAAGGAGGGGACACAGACCCCCATCCCCAAATAAAGGGCTCTGCCCAAGAATCAAAGTCCAGCAGGCTCTAGGCAAATCATAAGCCATAAACTCTCCGAACTAGAAGAACTTTGAGATCACCCAATCAAGTTGATTGCCATATAGGGGTCTATGCTGTCTATAGAAGGACTCCAGGATTCTGGGAATCCTCTGAATTTTTCAGGGGAAACCTCCAAAGCTTTCACTACAAGGAGTCTATGACCCCAAAAGTGTAAAGAGCTTCTAACTCCAAACAGTCCTCTATCCAAGGCCAGACCTGATGAGAATTGCACAGCAGCAGATAGCCCGGGTTGAATCCATTTTACCAGTTGCCCCGGCGACCTGGGGCTGTAAGCCCTATTCTTTCTCCGTGGAGGAACCCAGAGAATGCCCTGCCACTTCTGACGTGAGGACACTGGGGCACCTTTCAAGAAACTAGAGCTTTTGTGATGGGCCTGCAAACTCCCATGCACACTCTTCACTGTTATTAGACTGAGCAAACAACAACTTTGCGCATTGTTTTTCAAAGGTGCCTAGATATCCCTTTGATATATAAAATATTGTTGCACTTAATGTGGCTACTACAGTCACAGTTGCCTTGATTATTATGTAGTTTCTCATCTCCTGGATGCTCAGTGTAAGTCTACCACAGTGATTTTTTAAAATTATATTTTATTGATTATATTATTACAGTTGTCCCAATTTTTTCGCCCTTTGCCCCCCTCCACCCAGCACCCCCGACTCCCTCAGGCAATCCCCACACTGTTGTTCATGTCCAAGGGTCATACATATAAGTTCCATTTGGGAACTCCATTTCCTATACTGCACTTTACATCCCCAATGCTGTTCTGTAATCACTTATTTGTACTTTTTAATCCCCTCACCTCTTCACCCATTCCCCCATACCCACTCCCATCTGGCAACCATCAAATTGCTCTCTGTATCCATGATTCTGTCTCTGTTCTTCTTGTGTGCTTAGATTGTTTTTTAGATTCAATTGTTGATAGTTATGTAGTTATTACTATTTTATTGCTCACAGTTTTGATCTTCTATTTCTTAAATAAGTCCCTTTAACATTTCATATAATAATGGTTTGGTGACGATGAACTCCTCCGGCTTTTTTCTTGTCTGAGAAGCGCTTTACCTGCCCTTTGATTCTGAATGACAGCTTTGCTGGGTAGCGCAATGTTGGCTGCAGGTTCGTGCTTTTCACAACTTTGAATATTTCTTGCCAATCCCTTCTAGCCTGCAAAGTTTCTTTTGAAAAATCAGTTGACAGTCTTATGGGAACTCCCCTGTAGGTGACTAACTTCTTTTGTCTTGCTGCTTTTAAGATTCTCTCTTTATCTTTAACCTTTGGCATTTTAATTATGATGTGTCTTGGAATGGGCCTCTTTGCACTGTTTGGGGTTCTCTGTGCTTCCTGGACTTGCATGTCTAATTCCTTCAACACATTAGGGAATTTTTCTTTCATTATTTTTCCAAATAGATATCCAGTTTTTTGCTGTTTCTCTTCTCCTTCTGGCACCTCTATGATGTGAATGTTGGAATGCTTGAAGTTGTCCGAGAGGCTATTTACACTATCCTTTTTTTTTTTAAATTCTTTTTTCTTCTTGTTCTGAATGGTTGTTTTTGCTTTCTTAAGTTCCAGATCACTAATTTGATTCTCAGCTTTCACTCACTCTACTGTTTTTTCCATGTCAATTGTTCTTTGTTTTAATTAGTATATCCTTCATTTCTGACTGGATCTTTTTTATGCGGTTGAGGTCCTCACAAGTTCCTTGAGCATCCTTAGAACCAGTGTTTTGAACTCTGCATCTGATAGATTGCTTATCTCCATTTTGTTTAGCTCCTTTTCTGGTGTTTTGATCTGTTCTTTCATTTGGGCCATGTTTCTTTGTCTCCTTGTTTTGGCAGGCTCCCTGTGTTTGTTTCTATTATTAGGTAGAGCTGCTATGACTCTCTGTCTTGGTAGTGTGGCCTAATGTAACAGGTGTCCTGTAGGATCCAGAGGCACAACCTCCCCTATAACCCAAGCTGGGGACTCAAGGTGCACCCTTCATGTGGACCGAGTACACCCTCTTCTTATACTTGAGGTTTGGTTGCTCTTGGCAGGTCAATGGTAGAGATTTACCCAGGCCAGTCATCTGCAAGGATTGGCTTTGATCACTGATCACCAACATCCTCCCTCCATTGAGGATCAGCTGTGCAGAGCCAGGGCGGTGGTGCTCCAACCTGGTCTGTAGCTGTCCACTGGATGTGCAGGCCCTGGGGTTTCCCCGGTGGCGCAGGCCAAGGCCCGCCACCACCTGTATTTTGCCTGGGGTGATTCTGCCTGAGCTATAAAGCCATCTTAGATGGCTGCTACCTGTGCTAACCTCGGCAATTCCCAGGCAAAGCCACACTGTGAATCTAGGTTGGCTGCTGCTAGTGCCTTGCCTGGGGCCACTTAGCAAGTGGTATGGGTTGGGGGCTCACTGAGGCTGGCTGTTTCTTGTTTGAAAGAGTTTAGGAAGTTATGAAGCACAAGTCCAGATCAGCCATTCGTATGGGAAAGCCAATGTTAACGGTACGTTGGTTGGGACGGAGCCTCAGGGAATCTCCAGGGCAGGGAAAGCAGTGTGAGCCAGGTTGATGGAGTCACAGATATGGCACCTACCTGCCAGCTCTGTGGTTCTGTTGGGGGAGGGTTCAGAAAAGGGACAGTGGCTTTTGTCCACCTTTCTGTCTAGGAGAATGCTGTCCTCCAGCTCCCGCCTTGATGCCAGACACTTCAGTTCCTCCCTGCATGCCACTGGTGCCTTTCAAGCTGCCATCCCAGTGGTGGAGCTCAGAGAGAGTGAGTCCGAATAAGTCCGTTATGTGAGTTTTTTAAGAGGAACTGCCTGGGACTCCGGAAGTTTCTTCTACCGACTCAATCCTGCTGGTTTTTGCAGCCAGAAGTTATGGGGACTTATCTTCCTGGCACTGGAACCCTGCGCTGGGGGCCTGGTGTGGGGCTGGGACTCCTTGCTCCCAAGATATCCCTCCTGAATTTTTATCCACCACATGTGGATGTGGGACCAGCCCATTCCATGTCTCTGCCCCTCCTACCAGTCTGGATGGATGTGGTTTCTTCAATTCTATAGTCGTCAGACTTCCATTCAACTCAATTGCTGAGGTTCTGAGTGATGGTTTTTCTATATTTTAGTTGTAATTTTGATGTGGTCGTGGAAGGATGGGAGTAGTATTTACCTATGCCGCTAAGTTGACCAGAAGCCCTCAAGAGATTGTACCACAGTGATTTTTAATCTTTTTCATCTCATGGCACAGATAAACTAATTACTAAAATCCTGCAGCACACCAAAAAAATATTATACTTTTTGCTGATCTGGCAAAAAAATAGGTATAATCTTAATTCATTCATACTGGATGACTATTGCTGTGTTGGCTGTTGTCATTTTTTTGTTTGTCAGTCTAAGGGAAAAGAGTTTAGTGTCCCTGACTAAATAGTCAGGTATTACATGTTTTAAAACTTCTTGCAGTACACTGGTTGAAAATTGCTGGAATAACATATAATTAGTCTAATATAAGTCTACCATAATTGAACTCCACATAAATTTATAATGAGGGGTGTCTGCCAACTAATTTAAGCTAAATGGGAATCTTTATAATAAAAAGTGGTTGGGCCCTGGCTGGGTGGCTCAGTTGGCTGGAGCATCGTCCTGTACAGCAAAAGGTTGTGGGTTTGAATCCCGGTCAGGGCACATACCGGGGTTGTGGGGTTGAACCCTGGTTGGGGCGCATACAGGAGGCAACTGGTCAATGTTTCTCACATCGATGTTTTTCTCTCTCTCTCCCTTCCTCTCTCTAAAATCAGTAATAAAAAAATATCCTCAGGTGAAGATGAAAAATATGGCGGGAACTGTGGTCTGTGGTGAGAGAAGGGAGTCCTCTGTGTGGAGCATTCGGATAACCGAGCGGGAGGCTGGAGATGGACGAATGGCGGGAAACCATGTGGGCAGCGGGCAGACCACGACAGCACAGGTGAGACTCAAGCCCATGGCACTGCTCAAGTAGAATCACAGGCGGAGACGGAGGCTAGCTCCTCTGACAGGGAAGATGCAAATTTTTAATTCACCACCTTGTTTTAAAAAAAAGCCTCTGCTACTGATCTACTCATTACTGGTGTTTAAATACCAATCAAATGCCACATTTACCAGTGTCACTTCTGGAAGCCTGACTTCCCCTCCTCCTTCCCTGAGGGAGGGCCTCCTAGATGTAACGCACTGACCTCAGGTGGGTAGATCTGCAGGTGGGTGGTTCCCCAGGGACCCTTTCAAATCAAACCATCAGCAGAAAGAAGAGGCAGAGGGTTGGGGCTCCTTTCAAGTCCTTTGCTCAGGTTTTCTTCCCTTCACTGCCTAAGCATGTCCTCCAGACGTGGGCTCAGGGGCCAGAGCTACTGAATATTTATCACGGGCCTCCTGGGACACCGAGAACAGGAAAATCAGGCTCCGGTGGGTGTCTGTGGAGCCTGCCTGGCTGCTGGCCGGGCTGCAAGATTCAAGTCTCCCAGCTTACTCTGCCGAAACACGCCCTGCCCTGCCACTCCCTCCGGGAGGCAGGTGCGGACCTGGCCGCTGCCAGCGAGTTTGCTCCTTGTCGCCATTCTCTGCACCAACTTCCACTGCCGGCCCAGACCCAACCATGGCTCCATTGTCCTCAGTGGCCTGAGCTGACCAGCTTTGCCTGGATCGCTGCCCTGGGAGGATGCAGGCTACCGCAGCATCACAAAGCACTGCTTTGTGGCCCTGACAGGAGGGCTTGTCATAAGCTGTGAGATGGTCCCTGGCAGATCCTGCCATGTGGTGAGCAGACAGCTCTGCGCCTGTCATAGTATTTCGAGTCCCCTAATCTGTCTGGGATGTGTTGCCTCCACTTCCACAGTCATCCCTACGGCCTCAGGCTCGCTGGTTCTTTTTGTGCTGCCCCAGAGCAGGGGTAGAGGTGACACAGGAGAATTAAGTTGGAGCCTGGGGCCCATCGTTGTGCAGGTTGACAGCAATGGCACCGTTAAGTTTGTGAAGGGCCCTTTCATGGTGGTTCCCCCGGTGGCAAGATGTGCTCGGATTCTGCCCATCCCACCTTGGGGCAGGGGTCCCTCAGCAGTGGCAGTATTCTGTGGGTGTGATAGCCTACCAGAAGATAATGGAAGGAAATGTCTTGGGGTAGGGAAGAATTTCTTAACAAAACACACACACAATCACAAACCATAACATAAAGTGTGAATCATTTTGACTACATTAAATTTGAGGATCTTGGTTCATCACGGCTACTCCAAAGAAACTCAAAAAATACGCCACAGACTGAGAAGAGATATGTGTAACACATTAAGTGAAGGATTAGAATCAAGACTATATCAAGAGTCTCTCCTGGTGGTGTGGAGGGAATGGGGAATAGACAAACAGTTCAGTAGAAAAGTGGGCAAAAACTATGAACAGGTGTTTTACGGAAGAGGAGGTGCACAGGGCTAAGAGAACACATGGAGACACTGACCCTGTCAGTACCCAGAACAATGCAAATCAAGACCGGGATGAGACGAGGTCCCTCTAGCGCCGGCATCCTGCGCCCTCCCGGCCTGGAGAGCCCTCTCGGGGCTTTTCCTGGAGGCTTGGCCCACTGGGTTTCGCAGAGCCTCTGGTTTGTTCCTCCCCCAAATATCTTCCCACCCAGAGCCTGAGTGGGACCTCTTCCCTTTCCCTCCCTGTCTCCACTCTCCGGGGTAGGGCAGCAGACCCCTCATTCTCAGGCAGACCCCTGCTTCCATTCCCCGCCCCCCCGCCCCATTCTCAGAACCTTCCCTGGCTATTCTCCCAGGTCTCAGCCTGGCCAAGGGGACTGAAAGGATACCTTCAAACGGAACGTCAGTCCACTCCACTTCACAAGCCCATGGGGATCTCAGGGCAGGCTGTTTGTGAGAAGGGAAGTGTGCTGGCAGCCAGCACCTTCTAGGCCATGTCCAGGAGAAAGAGAGGCTGCCTCAGCTGACCGAAGAGCCCCCTTCTCCCAGCAGCAGCGCTGCGCGGCGGGCCAAGCAGAGGACGCATGTGCCGAGGAGGCCCCGCTTCTAACGAGCTGCTCCGTGGGCCTGCTCACTCCAGAGTCTTGCTTGCATTTTTCCTTTGGAGACTGTTTCTGAGCAGCCTTTAGGGACCTAAACAAGCAGCTCAAGAATATCCTGAAATGCCTGAACCCATGCTGGGAATGAGAACCAGATAACAGCTTTACGGTAAACTTTTGCATAATTATGTGTCAAACAAATAATAAAACACTGAGCGATGGGGTCAGGGTGCCACTTCCAAACCCGGGGCTCTTAGGAGTTGGTGAGCCTCAACTCAACTGTGATCTGCCTCCCTTGCAGTTCTGCTTCAGAAACCTGCAGCACAGCTCCTCTTTCTCCCTCCCAATGTGCACGCCAAGCCAGCCCAGGCCACCTCGTCGCCATCCTTCATTGTGGCCTTTATGAAAACAGCAGACAGGGCAGGTCTTCGACGTGCGATGACTCCCTGCACAGTCCTTGTCAACTGTGTTATTCCTAAGGAGATTTACTTCTTTCTTTCTCAGTCCCTTTCTCTTTTTTTTCTGTTTTTCGTTCATTCAGCAAACCAAGCTTTCATTATGCATCAGTCTTCTCGGTACTGAGAATACATCAGTCACCAAAGTAGTTACAGACCCCCGCGCTCACGGAAATGATATCCCGACTAGGGAGACATGATGTAAAATAAAAAGTGAAACCTATAACGCGTGGAAAGTGACAGGCAGTCCTGAAACAACTATTTGCATGTTGTGAAACACCTCTATTTACAACTGTGAAAGTAATTCACCTCACTGATGGTTGAATGATAATGAATGTGAATTAAGCAGTCACTGTAAGCTAGGCCCTGCATTTGGTGATTCATGTCCATTATCTCATTTAAATCGCCTCTCAGCCCATGAGGTAGTGGCTATTATTATTGCCAGCTTTCAGATGAGGAAACTGGCACACAGGGACTTTCGAAGATCACCGAGTTGCTAAGAAAGGGAGTTAGGATTTGAATTTGAGCGCTGGGACCCTGATGTCTTTGTTCTTATGCCTCCCAGCTCTGCCCTTTTGCCCTCACCCCACTCAACACTTACTCAGCAGCCTCCGGACTGCACCGCAGTGAGGAAGTCACCTCTGAATGGTGCCGTGGTAAGGAGCTCACCTCTGGTTGTCACCACACTGAGGGGGTGTGTAGTCTCTGAACATTTGGGTGATAAATGTTCAGGTGGGTCTAAAATGACCACTGTTCTTCTACTGTGCAGAAAGCCTCACCTGTCCTGTACGCCACCACCTAACCTGGTCCTGGCAACCGCTGCCTGGTGGTGCCTTTTAGCTCCTGACAGATGTGTGTGCTCGGGCTGCAGCATGCACCAGACTGACAAGGGGCACGAATCAGAAGTGCTTCCCATTGCCTCAATGCCGAGGACCTCAGCGAAGCAGGGCCTCAGAGAGACCCTGGCTCTGGGGGGACAGCCTCAGTGTGCCTGGGGCAAGACCAAAGGTGGTCTCAGCCTCCAGAGTCACCGCCACCCCTGCAGCTCTTGCATTCTCTTTCCCCAAAGTGCAGTCTGTAGTATGGGGGGTACTTTCCATGTCCCTTCCCTACCCATAGTGACAGGAAGCCAAACCCAGAAAAGAAAGAGAGCATGAGTGTGTACCTGTGTGCCCACATGTGTGTTTGTACATGTGTCTTATTGATGGGGGAACTCAAGGGTTGGCAAATTTTAGTTTTAAGTAATAGTTAATAAGCTTAGTAATTAATGCATATAAAAAGCTATTGTTCCAGGAACTGAAGGTATGACCTACCCTGACTACAGGAGACCACAGGTAATTCCACCTTTGTGCTCCGGTGGACTGCAAGCAATCAAGGTGGTGTCTGAGGAGAGATTGTGCTCCAGGGAGAGATTGTGCTCCAGGGAGAGATGTCCACTGCCTGGGACACAGATAAAGAATGGAGACCAACAGGTGAAAGAATGCTGCAGCTTTTATCTGATTAACTTCTTCCCTGAATTCTGAACCCCTTACCTACACTTACCTCTCCCTATAAAAAGGGTCAGACTGAAAGGAAATGTATGATGGTCTTCTAGGGCACATCACCTGCCATCTTCTCAGATCACCAGCCATCTGAATAAATGCTCATAGATTCAGTTCCTGTCTCTGCTTATTGGTTCTGGTGGTGACAGGCAGCATGAACAGCAGACGACTTCTCTGGTTTCATCATCAAAGCTCAACCCAGGAGGCTGAAAGAGGACATTGCTTCCTCCCGGCGTGTAGTGGGGAGGACACCAAGTCTATCCTGGGGAAATTAATTCCAACCTTTTGCAAGTTGCTCAACCTTTGACTGTAAAATGGGGCCAAGAATTCCTTTCCTGACTGCTTCCCGGGCTTGTGGCGAGGGCCACGAGAAATACCTTACTGAGGGCGGTTGGTAAACTGTGAAGTGATATGCACATCCATCGTCCTGGTAGCAACTGAAATGCAGGGATCCCACCAGAAGGAACCACCATGAAGTTTGTTTAGATTTAGGGTGATCAGGGGTTAAAATTCCCATTCATCCTGCTTACTGGCACAGGCCACAAGTATTGAAAATTCTTCACTCTGTTCCAGAAACATTATTCTAATACCCGCCCTTCCCCTTCCTCTGTTGAAGCCAACAGGTGAGAAGCGTGGCTGGAGGAGGGGGAGGGCTTCAGAGAGCAGATGCCTTAAGAATCAGTTTGTTGGCAGCCCTTCCACAGGGCAGGGCCCGTGCACGCCCTGTTTCCACAGGCCCTGCTGCACACCACACCCCCGTCCAAGCAAACATGACAGCATAAGGCCTTTGCCCAGGCTAAACAAGAGCGCAGCAGATGCGCCATCTTCTCTCCATAGTGACAGATGTGACCCAGCCCCACCTTGCCCCAGCAAGCTCAACCCGCTTCTCACCCTTTTTCTCGGGGCAAGTTGCTTGGAAAAAGAGAACTGTCATGTATTGAGCCCCCTACTTCTTGCCATATATTACTTGCCTTAACCCAACCATCAGGTCTCTGAAGTATTAGCCACACTTTACGTCAGAGAAAGCTGAGCCCTAGAGAGGCAGAGGCATTATCTCAGCCCCACAGCTCCCCCTAGAACCCGATTTGTTACCTCCCAAATCATGGGCTCAGACAGGGCTCGTTATTACCCAGGCAATAAATCTTTCCTAAGTAGCTGTTGGTGGCAGGACTGCTGGGAATGGGAAACTCACGGGAGGCAAGATCTCCCTCCAGGTGGTTGGGACAAACCTATGGCCTACGGCACAGGGGTCCCAGGGACCTTCACTCTGTGCTCACACTCTGACCCAGAAGAGGGTCAATGGGACAGCCTCAAAAGCTATGGGGGACAGCTGTCAGGGCTAGAATTGGTGAGTCCTTCCAAGTAAACCCCTCAACAGGTTAGAGGGTCCTCCTGCGTGCTGAGGACCTTGGTCAGTGGCTGGTGGTGAAGCTGGTTAGTTCAGCCAGGACTTAGACTCCCAGCCCAGTGCTTTTTTCCCCCAATCGCACCTAGCCTGAGGCTTGAAGGGGCGAGGTGGACATGGTAGTGGCAGCTAAGGGCCAGGCCTGAGGGACGAAGCCTGGTGTGGCACTGCTCTGAGCTTTCAGAGGCCACTGGGCTGGGCGAGCAGATGTTTCCACTTTCTCAGCAGCCTCGGCTCTGGGAGCCGGTCCAGCATCCGTAGCCTTTCGCCTCCTTTTCCTTTGTGTAAAGGGGGGCACTGCTCCGGGCTGCCAGAGCTAGCAGCTTGCTCACGGGTGCCCTTTGGCTGGAGTGGAGGCTTTCTCCCTGGCTGTTTGGGGCCTTCCCCTCCTGCAGCAGCTGGAACCTACTCTGCCATAGCCCTTCTCCCCCTTCCTAGTCTCCGCCCCAAGTCCTTTGTCCCTTAAAACAAGCAGCTTCTTGTCAGCTGATACCTCCAGGAGACGGGGATCCTCTCGGTAAAATGTCCCCAGAAAAGGTCCCACCAGCTATGATGGCATGGGTAACTAGCGACAACTTTACCTGAGAATCTCTGAGGAGCGTCCAAGGAAAGGGAGGCCCCCTTTACCCTTGTCTCCAGGCCCCAGCCTCCACGAGTCACTGCTTCTATTCGAATCCAGCGTCCTGGGATGAGTGGGGCTCCTTTCCAGAATGCGTGGTCTCCCAACCTTGGACTGCCCCATGCTGGCTGTAAATTATTCCACACATGCACAGGGAATGTTTGTTTACAAGTCTCTCGTTTTCTTAAGTGATTTTCTGTGACTTTCCCTGGAGGCTTGTTTATCTAAATAAGCTCTTCTTTTAAGCAAATAGGAAGGGTGATTGACTCACCAACCTCAGAAATTAGGAGGCATGAAATTATGCAGCCTCCGCAGCTGGAGGATCATGGGAGGAGGGCTGGCCCCAGTCACAGCCCCGCCAGGCTGGTGCTCCCACCAATGGGTCAGCAGACGCCCTGGCCCCGAGCTGGGCTGTGCCCCTCAGCACCCGCCTGGAGGGCAGACGGTTCCCGCAAGGCTCCTCCAGGCTCTGAGGACCCTGGCTCCCCTCATCCATGAACAGGGCCCTGACCTCTGTCCCAGGGCCCCTCTGAGAGTTGAGTAGTGTGAGAGGAATGCCAGGACAGCCAGCTTCGGGCATTTCCACACCTTGGAGTAGTTTCCTTTTGGTCTGCAGAGTTTTGGCAGCCCTGCCAGACACTGGTGTCACCTTAAGCTTTTAAACATTGGGGTGTTAATGTAGCCTAAAGATCTATAGTTACTTTCCATATAATAAAGTTACAAAAGGACAGTGAATCCCAGAGTCATTTGAAAGACAACGCTTTTTTAGATCGCAGAGCAACGATTTTACCCATGTGCAGTACGAATTTTTAAAACATGCAATACTTGACTATTAAGTCAGGGGCGCTGCCTTTTTCCCCCCTTAGATTGTCAAATAACAAAGTGACAACAGCCAGCACAACAACAGCCATCGGGCGTGGACGCCCTGCCTTGGACCATAAATGTACAGGCCATGTAACAGGGCTGCATCGTATCGGTCATGTTGCTTAATAAGGTGGCATCTGACTGGTTAATTCTTGGTACCAGAAATCATTATAAGTGTAGGCACCTGATTTTTTAAAATGTCGCTCTGGAGCAAAAAGGGTAGGTAATTACTATTATTATTATCTTTTGTAAATCAATCAAAATTATACCTATTTTTTTGTCAGGTTGGCAAAAATATATTTTTTAGTATGTTGCAGAATTTTAGTAATTAGTTTATGTGTGTCACGAGATGAAAAATGTTGAAAATTGCTGCCCTAGAGACAGCGTGAGCCAGGCTAGGCGGTCTGGTCATACTTACCCCGACTCTAAAGGACAGTGTGAGGGGGGGGCAAATGAGTCAAAGGCGTCTGAGACCTAATCCTGGCTCTACTGTGTGACTTCGGGCAAGTTAATCTACCTCTCTGCATTTCTGTTTCCTCATCTGTCAGAGGGGAATGATAGTATCTATTTCACTGTGTTGCTGTAAAGATTAAATAGAGAAATGGATGCAAACTTCCTCCTGCAGTACACATACTAAATCTTAATGAGAATTCTCTTTCTCTTTTACAGCCTGGAATGTTTGAGGAGGAGTCTGGCATAAGGAATCTCTCAACACTTACTAGTGGAGTTGCCTAAGAAATCACTGTGTTTCAGACGGGACTTAGCAAGGAAATGGGGTCTATGAGGATGTCAGATGGTCACCAGGAATCAAGGATGTGAGAAGCTTTTTAAGCAGGGATTAGAAGGTTTTTTTCAAAAATTTATTTATTTACTTTTAGAGAATGGGGAAGGGAGGGAGGAAGAGAGAGAGAGAAACATCAATGTGTGAGAGAGAAACATCAATAGGCTGCCTCTTGCACGCCCCCAACCAGGGACCTGGCCTGCAACCCAGGCACGTGCCCTGACCGGGAATCAAATCAGCGACGTTTCGGGAATCAATGCTCAATCCACTGAGCCATACCAGCCAGGGCATCTCTTTCATTTGAATCCTCGTGATGGATGCTTTTAAAGTATGAACACACAGATATGAAAACATTTTCCATTTGTGATACAGGAAAGATCTCTTTGACTTAGGGTCACAAGCTGTAGGTAGCTCAAAGCTACTCTCCAGGTACATGGGGCCTATCCTACATTTTGGTTTCATTTCCTTCCCTAGCCCTGATCCTTGGAAAGTGTGTAAAAGTCTTCATAAGTGCATGAGAATAATTGTTCAATACTATGAGTTTCTCCCCAATCCTTTTGCTCTTCAATAAAACAAACAATCGAGGTAAAGTGACATTACCTTGGGTCACTGGAAATTGATTTCCTGTCTAGTACTCCTTGGACCTGCCAGTCCCCAAGGTTGCCTCAGGCAGAGGCCAGCTGCAAGTTCAAGGCCTTGTCAGGAAGGTTTTCCTTTAATAACACCCATCCACACACACAAAAGACAGGCTTCCCTGGAGTTGTTAAAGGAGAGTGGAGTTAAAAAAAAAAACTTGTACAAGAAAGTTCCTGGTCGTGGCTGGGTAGCTCATTTGGTTAGAGTGTCATCCCATTACTCCAAGGTTGCAGGTTTGATCTCCAGTCAGGGCACATACAAGAAGCAACCAATGAGTGTATAAGTAAGTGGAACAACAAGTCGGTCTCTTTCTCTCACCCCCTTCCTCTCTCTCTCTCAAATCAATCAATCGATAAATAAATAAATAAATTTCCCTATAATTTTATTTCAAACAACCCAAATGCTCATCAACATGGGAATGGAAAACAAACTGTGGTATATTTATACAATGGAAAATTACACAGGTATAAAAAGAGCAAATTTCTGAAGCACAACAATGTGAAACTCACAGTCATTATGTTGAGAGAAAGAAGCTACACCCAAAAAAGTATATACTCTATAATTCTAGTTATGTGATGTTCAAGAATTGGCAAAAATAATCCGAGATGACAGAAATCAGAACAGTGTTTACCCTGGTATGGGGGTGGTTCCCTTGTACTCAGAAGGGGCTCAGGGAACCTTCCGCGGAGATGGGGCTGTTCTGTGTCTCATGGTGGTTACACGATTGTCAGTACAGATAAATATTCATAAAGATGTGCACTCAAAAACTGTGTTTCACTGCAGGTAATTAAAATTTTTTATGTCAATAAAAATATTGACAAAAAGAAAAATTGGAGAAGTATGAAAAGGTCAAGTTAAATGGGGTCTGTCCAGCTTGGCGCTGACCCCAGTCGTCAGAAAGCCCTGGAACCTGCTTCTCCATTGGGCGTGTGCGCCACAGGACAAAGGCGCTGCCCTGCATGAGCTACATTCTGACCCTGGCAGCAACCACAGACCACTTGCTGTTGGGTTTATGTCAAGCAATGCTTCCAGGCCTTTCCCACAGTTTTGCAGATAATATTAACCCAAAATTTTGCCATTTGAAGTTCTACCCCCAAGAACGCCCCAATCCCCTAACCTCCCTGAAGCATTCACCTGGTCACCCCAATGGCCACTGGCGACTCTTACTCACTTGTACCCCACATTCAGTCGATCGCCAAGTCCTGTCAGTTCTACATCTTATTGCTTTAACACATACATTTTTTCCTCACCCCTAGTGCCCTAAATCCAGACCAGCATCCTCCTCCTAGATCACTCACCAACCTTCTACCTGGTCTTCCAGTCTTCTGAGGTCTCGCTCTCCTTCAGTGAACTACCCACAGTGCTAGAGGCACCGTTGCCCTAAAATGCGAATCACAGAACACTTTAAAGGATTCCCAGAGCTCCCAGTTAGACGGAATGGTCATAGATAGGATGATCAGGGAAGGCCAATCTAACGAGGTTTGAGCAGAAGCCTGAGGATGAGGTTGCTTGCCACCTCACACCGCCAGTGTGTGCCGTAGTCATCCTGAGCTGGCAATTCCTATGACAGGTTGTGCTCCTCAGACCTCAGGACCTTTGCACATACCACTCTCTCTCTAAAATCTCAAGAAAATTGAGATTTTACCCTACTCGTGGGCTAATACATAAGCCTATTATAATTTTATGGATGTTGGTCCACAACCAATATCTATAAACACAGAAGACACGAAACTCCTGGATCAGAGAAGGACAGTTTATTCTAGAAATAGTAGTAGCCAGAGTGAGTTGTTTTTTACCAGGCTTCTCAACCCCAGATGACCCAACAGCACAATTCAATAAGACAGATGAGGGCTAGATAAATAAGTAAACTGTTGTGGAAGGAAATGAGACCATAAAATCAAGATGAGAATGGTTGAGAGTGGTGGAATTGACTGCAATATTCACAGAATTTGGGTATTGGTAGAGGCCTCGGTAGTAGATGAAGGAAGCCTCACACGAAACAGTTCCTGCCCTTAAGGATCTGCTCAGGGCCTTGTGGGGAAACAGACACAACCACAGATAAATCGCAAGGTTGTGCTCTTAAGCTCTGGCAGAAATGCTCACAAAGTGTTATGGAAGCTCTCGGGACAGGTAGGAGGAGGCCACTGAGCCTACATCTCGACAGATGGGCAAGATTCCTCAGAAGGACTTAAATATTGGCCTTGAAAGTAACACTGTAGCACTGGTTGGTGTTGCTCACTGGATTGGGTGCCAGCCTCCAAACTAAAAGGTTGCCAGTTTGATTCCTGGTCAAGGCACATGTCTGGGTTGTGGCCAAGGAAACCAATCGATGTTTTTCTCCCTCCCTTCCCCTCTCTCTAAAAATAAATAAACAAAATATTTTTTAAAAAGTAGCACTACATATAGGAGGAGGGCAAGTGCATTTCTGAGACAGGAGTTCCTTAAGTTTCACATTGATACAAAATGGCACTTGTTTTTCAGTGGGGAAGGAGGGTGTGAACTCCCTGTAGATGCTCCGACGCTCAGTGCCAGGGGAGATGAAATTCCTTCAGGTACCGAAACACAGTGAATGGGAAGAGAGGATCCCCAGGACGGGGTGCAGGAGCACACTCTCTAGGGTGGGGCTGTCTGTGGTGCTCTCCACTGCGGAACAAATCTTCAGGACCTTTGCCACAGTCAGAAGGGATTCTGGCTCCTCTGGTAAGAACATGCCCTGAATTCCACCGGGCTTGCTCGTCACCCTCAGTTGGCAAGATTTCAGAACCAATGCTGCCCATAGACTACTCCCCACTTACAAGGCAATTCAGGACACCCTGAGGCCAGCAGTGGCAGTCTTTGGTTCCTGGAGTCAGGATGAGCCTGCAACACCCCAACTCTACCATATACCACCAGTTGTGGCCTCAGGCTGGGCTCTGTCTTTTGAGAGCAAAAAGCTCTGTAGAGATGCAGGTGAGGGGAGCCATGGACATATTTAAGCCGGCAAGGGCTCAGAGTCGATCCCTATCCCCTCTAACCCCCATCTGGCATGTGAAGAAATAGAGGCCCTCGGAGGGCAGTGGACCTGACCAGGGCAATGTAACTGCTTAGGAGACAGCTCTCTCCTCACCCAAGCCAGGGCTCTGCCACAGGTCCTAGCTTTCTCTGAAGTCCCCTAATACCCACTCGGACCCCTATCGGAGCCACAACCCTTCACATAGAAAACACCTATCTCCTCCTAGCTAGACAGAGAGCCCCCTAAGGGAGCTGCACTTTTCTCATCTGGCACATAGTAGCTCAGAGAGTACCTGATAAATGGTGACTAAATGGACAAATGACACGGGCTGAGCAGAATGGCTTGCACTATTTTAAGTCATTGCTGCTGTTGCTTCTTTTTTTTAATGGGTTAAAAAAAACATGTTTATTTATTTTATTTTTAGACAGAGGGGAAGGGAGAGAGGGAGAGAAGCATCAATGTGTGGTTGTCTCTTGCCCGCCCCCTACTGGGGACTTGGCACGTAACCCAGGCATGTACCCTGACTGGGGAATTGAACCAGTGACCCTTTGGTTCGCAGACTGACTCTCAATCCACTGAGCTACACCAGCCAGGGCAAGTCATTGCTTCTTAAATACAAGCAACAGGACTTAGCAGGACCCAACTACAGGGGGGGAAAAAAGGTTTATCTTCATTTAAAAAGTAATGTTAACAAGTTAAAAAAAACTTAATATTTCCCTTCCAAATCTTTGAGGAGAATTGAGATTATGCCCTTTTGCTTCTGTGGCTCCTCTTACCCTCTCTGCCACACCCAGCCCTCGGCCCCACGGGCCTGTCCTCCCAGATACTCATACCCCAGTCTGACAGGTGGGACTGGGGGAACTGGGCCGCGTAAGGGACTTACTTCCTGGCCGTCGCTCACTGACTCTCGTTCAATGCCTAGGCTGGGCCTGTCCACTTGGCCTCGAACAGGAAGGAGGAAGTAAGAAGCTCGGAGGCAGAGCGGGCAACAGGAGGGAAACTCCACCTGTGCCCAGGCTTCCATGAAGCATTGTCTTGTAAGTCACCCAAAGGAGCTAGGACCGCCCCCTGCTTATCCACCCCTGAGGAAACAGCTTCCCCAGGGAGGGTGAGAAGTGTGGATGAAAAATCAGCTACATACTCAACTTGACAAACACAGTGGAGGTCAGCCAGCCTGGTGGGCCTTACAAACCCAGAGACCAAAGTAACCACATAGGATGATCTGAATGTAAAAACTGTTAACTAAAAGCAGGTCAAGGTAGGTAGTCACTTCCTAAGCGTGTGTCTTCCTTGACAAAGGTCAACCTTTAACTTTGAAATTGTCTATTGTCTTTGTCAATCTAAGATCAGATACCTTTGAAATGTCAGAGTAATTTTCTTTTCCAGACCCCTCGAAGGCACAGCCTCCAGCAACACGTTGTTATTGCTATATTAGGTAGTTGGACAATATGAGCAGAGTATGAACTACAGGCCAGGTACAGAGGGTCACCAGGGTTGAAAACCCCGGGTGCCTAGTAACAGGCAAAGCTGAGAAAACAAGTATTGCAGGGGGGGACCTTGGCCCCAGAGTGACCTTTCTTCCCATAGCATATCGTTGGTCATAAGGCTTAGACCCCCTGACCTTTCATATTGCCGATCATGAGGTTAGAATCCTCCCCTGACCTTTCCTCTTCTGGCATGTTGCCAGTCATGTGGTAGACCCCCTGGGAGGAGGAACAAGGGGGCCAGAGAATAGCCTCATGAGAGCCGGACGCGACCACTCCCTTGAGCATTAAGCCCTCAGGACAATGAGGTTCTAGCCTACATCAAATAATCTTAAGGACAAAGCCTCTGGTCTTTGACCACAGAGACAGAGTTTTGGTCAAACTAAGAGATGACATCCGGGCCTCAGTTGCGTTTTAGCAAAACCAGATGAAGTGATGTCATAGCTGACATCAGGACCAGGTGCAATGACTAGTGACATCCTACTTAGAGCCAACCAGTCAGTGGAGACCATGCCCCTGAAAGTATACACCTGGGAAGCTGATGAATATTCGATTCCCTCTCTCTCTCTCTCTCTCAGCCTACACCTTTCCTTTCCCCTCTCTTCCCTCAAGGCATGTACCCTTGCTTTACTTCTCCTAAGTTCCAAGAGCCCTCCTTTTGCCTCTGTAACTTCTTTTACTGAGTCTATGAGGCCCAGCTGGCTCACTTCTTCTACCTATGTGACATTCTAAATAAATTTTCTCTTAGATTACTTGGTTCTGAAATCTCTTTTAGCCAAATTCAAGGACTGAGGTCTAACTTCACCAGCAGTAACATCTAGTGCCTTTCATCATTAATATTATCTTGCTCTCTGCATACCACCTCTATGTCTCTGTGTGCTGTAAATGTTACCTATCCTGCACCCATCAGTGTAAAAGAAGCATTTGTCTTTCACCGTTGCTTTTTACCTAGTCTTAGAGATTTCCCTACTTTGCTTTCTCCTGCCTTCCTAATCTACCACCAATGAATTTCATGTAATCTTTCTTATGTCTCTTCTTTTGACTTCTAATGTATCAAATAAGCTGCAAAACCATTATTCTCCAGAGCGTTTTTCAATTCATTGAGATTTTGCTTCCTGGCAATTGTCAGTTTGAATCAAATGATCACTTACAAGCTGTTTTCTTAGGCTTAGCTTTCTTTGTCAACAGAAGGGAGAAGGGGACAAGGAGAAAGGGGTCAAGCCCCCTGCCATGTTGCCAACGCTCTCCCTTTTTCATGTCTTACCCCTCTGCTTCAGTTCTGACATGTTTAGCAATGCTGTGTAAATTCTACAGGAAACAGGAAACATGGTTTAGCAGAATCGGCTTTAGACTCAGTGGAGTAGCGGGACTGCACTGCTATAGCCACTCAATGGAACGAAGGTTTGCATAATGTGTTCCCACCAGGGGTCTTGCCTCAGAGACTCTCTGTGGTTGGCAGCCTTTGGTACCTTGTGGGCATGTATATATTTTTCCGACTTCTCAGGAAGTGACCTTTATAGGTATTAAAAATGGAGAGTACTTCACACTGGCAGGGTGGTTGAGCTGGTGAGAGTGTTGTCCTAACACTCCAAAGTTCCAGGTTTGATCCCAGGTCAGGGCACACACAAGAAGCAACCATTGAATGCATAAATAAATGGAACAAAAAAAAATTGACGTTTCTCTCTCTCTCTCTCTCTCTCCCTTCCTCGCTATCTCTAAAATCAATTAAAAATTTTTTTCTTTAAGAACCAAGAATACTTCAAGTTCCTTTGTGAGCCTCTTCGGTGGTATGAAAAGCTGAAAACCAATCCCAGGGACAGATGCTGGTTTAGAGTTTCACCCCCCAGAAGGTGGGCCCCGCATTGTTCGCCCAGCTGGTGGCAGCTTCTATTTGGAAGGAGGAAAGGGTCAGCTCTGAGCCGCTCCGGGCCTGTGGCAGGCCCCGTGATCATGCCGAAGCACACAGCAGAGAGGCGGGAACGGGGTCGCGTGCCTTCCTGAAGATGACAGACATGAGCTTTGGCCTGGGGCCACACTTCTTATCCTTGAAAAACACATTTCACAGATTGCTGGCAAAAACAGCCAACCCAGCTTAAGCTGCCAGACCTAACTATTTTTTATTTCCTTCTACTCCTCTTGAAAAAATATGAGATAAAGATTTTCTAGGATGCTTCTTCCCTTGTCTTTCTGGAAAGGGATGAGAGGAGCTGGGGAAGCCGGAAGCTCCCTAGTGGTGTGGGGCCTCCAGGAAGCCCCAGGTCAAACTTCAGGACAGTTTAAGAACAAGGAAGTGTTTGCATTTCAGAAAGGTTCTTCAGTTTCTAATAGGAGTCCTTCAAAGGGCATTTTCCTGAGGACAGTTGAGTATTTATTTACAGACCGTTAACTTACTTACTGTCGGAGAAGCCTAAGGGCAGGGAGATCTGAGCGGACGCGCTGGGGGGCCGCCCTCAAAGGGTGACCAGCAGAAAGCGAGAGAAAGTGCTTCTGAGTGATAATGTGAAGTAATGGGGGCAAGTATTTGTTTCATAGGTGCTATTTTACTATTTCCAGTGTAAAATGAAGCCCAGATGTGTCGCTCTCCAGTGATTATATAATTAACATTTCAGTGACTGGCAATCCTCAGTTGTTCCCATAAATTTTTTTTTCTAGAAACCACCGGTTAAATTGGATCATCAGGAAACAGATTTCTGTAAGTTGGGTTATATTTTTTTATCATGAGAACAAGGTTACAAATTTGGAGTTACATTTCTGATTAGGGACTTGACATCAAACACATCAGATATGATTGAATGATTTCTGTCACATGTGCAAAAATAAAATTACTTTAAATTCCGTGGTCATTACAAGTAGTAAAACCATACTCCAGTACTATCAAGTGGGCGTAAAGGTATGGTACACGTTCCAGTAGTCTCCTGTCACTACCCACTGACCTGCTGACTCTTGTTCGACTATTGACTGTTGACAAACAAGGTCTGTCCAGGAAAAGTCCAGCAATTGTTAACATAACGAGAATGGTCTGCATGACATCGATGTACCCTGGCAGCCAAGGAGAGTGGACTGGAATGCACATGCGTGAGCAATAATGACTTCACTGTACTAGTCAGTGGGGGCAGTGGGTGCTGTTGAGTGAGCATATGTACTGTGTGGCCGTCGCATTCAAAATGACTGAGCAAGTAGAGCAACAAACATGCATGAAATTTTGCATTAAGCTTGCACATTCCTCTGTGGAAACCATTCGGATGATTCTGAAGGCCACAGTTATGGGTTACTGGTGATTGGCAGCTTCATCATGACAACACACCTGCTCATACATCATGTCTCGTGCAGAGTTTTTTGGTGAAATTTCGAATCCCCCAGGTGACTCAGTGCCCCTACAGCCCAGATTCGGCGTCCTGTGACTTCTGCCTTTTTCCCAAAACTAAAATCATCTTTGAAAGCTAAGAGATTTCGGACCATCAGTGACATTCAGGAAAATACGACGGGGCAGCTGACGGCGGTTGGAGTTGTGTGCGCGCCCAAGGTGCCTACCTTGAAGGTGACTAAGGTGTCATTGTCCTATGTACAATGTTTCTTATATCTTTAATAAATGCCTCTATTTTTCATGGTAAATGGCTGGATACATTCCGGACAGACCTCACCGCGCATGGTGTCGCCACGCTAACCAGAAGGCCGGGAAGGCAGGGATTGGTCCCTGAATTCAGCAGATGAAAGAGGTTCACAAGTGCACGGTTCGCTGGGACCACGGCAGGGACTTCTCGTATGGGCCTGCCTTCTACTCCTAAATCCAAGCGGCGTCCTGCACCATAGTGTCCTCTTGGAGCGCTGCCCGTGAGATGGCAGACATTGTGTGCGTGCTTGTCTGACATCTCAGGGGGCACTGTTTTAAACGTACGTACATTCTAGCCTCCCAAATGCCTTTTTTTTTTTTTGGTTGTTATTTCTAAATCAAATGCTTTTCTATGCTTTTATGTGGAAACTGAGGGCTGTATACAGTTATTAAATTTTTTTAATAATGAATCACACAGAAGAAAAGTGTGAAAGTGTTATAATATAAATGAGACCTAAAATGCTGACAGTTAAACATTTACTTTGTAATACTTTTGGTTTTTTTTAGAATTTAAATGAGACTTTTGGAACGAGATTTTTAAGAAAAGCTAAAAACGGTCCCTACGGAGCCTTAGCTGCCTTCGTTTTGCTTCTTTGCTAACATTCCCAGCCATGGTTTTCAAAATCCTTCTCCTGACCTCAGAGCTGTGGGAAGTGACACCACACTGGCTCCACAGTTTGTTGACAAGAACGGCAACACTTCACACTTCATTGGAAAGCTATAGAAGTATGTTCCAGGTCATTAAATGGCACTTTTGAAAGGAGTCGTTTGCTGTATTTGGGTAGTGGGATTAAGGACGTTTTCTTTTATAGCTTTCACACACTTTCTAAAAAATTGTGGGGAGTAAGAAATTTTAATCTGCCCCTTCTAAGTTCTTCTGGCTAGCCTACTAATTCAACATTAGACAGATTAACAAGAGGAAATAATCAAACTGATTACATACATATTTATGGGAACCCACCCCCAATACACACACACACACACACACACACACACACACACACACACACGAGAGTCAGAGACCCCCACATACAGAAAGGTAAAATGAGGTGTACGTGGCATTCTGAGCCCAGTAATGAGGGCAGGTGCCTGGAGCTTCAGCGGGGAGAAAGGTCATTTTCAGGACAATAAGAAGAGCAGATGCCCAGCCCTGCCATATGGATAGGTCATAAAAAGTTATTTCTGATAATAACTCTTATTATGGGCAAGGACCCTACTTTAGATTTTTTAAGGAAGTTTCTCTTGGGCCCCCAGGATCTCTGTTGCCTTCAGATCAAAATAATCTACATGCTGAAGTAGCACATCTTGAGGGGCTTGTTCTGAACTCCTTCAATATTATAAATAAATTTCAAATGCACAGAATGAAATGAATTTCTTGACTCGTGCCATCCTCTCATCATTGATCCATGCATGACCTTATTTTTCTTTATGTTTTTTTATTTGCTAAGATAAATACTGAAACCAATGACCAACTAAGAACTACTGCCATTTTCACTTGACCTCAGGACACCCTATCTATCAAAGCTCTTTCTCTCTCACATAGGTTACTCCTCTTTTGAATTTAATTTTTATCTTCACCCAAGGACACGCTTATGATTTTAAAGAGAGTAGAAGAGAAGGAGAGAGGGAGAGAAATATCATTGTGAGAAATATCTATTGGTTGACTCTCACACATGCCCCAGCTGGGGACTGAACCCACAACCTAGGCATGTGCCCTGAATGGGAATAGAACCAGTGACCTTTTGGTTTACAGGACAACACTCAAACCAACTGAGCCACACTTGCCAGGACTCCTCTGTTAAACTTGATGTTTGTCATGCCTTTGCTCTTTTAAAATAAGTTTTACCATATGCCCGTGCATCTAATTACTTATGATTTATTTGGTTAGTGAAATTAGTATCACACTATGGTTAGTCTTCTGTAGCCTATTCTTTTTACTCAACATTGTTTTTGAGACATCCGTGTGGTCAGAAAAACAGTAGTTCATTTACTGTCACATCTGTATTATAATCCATTGTGTGAGTCTATCAAATTTTATTTGTATTTTCTTCTGCCAATAGGTATTTACTGCTATGAAAGTCTCCTATCTATTTCATATTATACAGGTGCTAATGTTTCTTTTGGATCTCTACCTAGATGTGGCATTACTGGGTCTTAAGGCATGGAAAACTTTACAACATAATGATGAATTATTTTCCAAAGTGATTCTATTAATTTATACTCTCCCCAACGATTTAATCACACTGATTCACATTCCCTAAAAACTTGATGTTGTCAGACTCATTAATTTTGTCAATATTTGCAATAATAATGTTTTATATATTTTTAATTTAATATGTATTATATTTTTTCATTATCATTTATTCCCCTTATACCTCCTTCACCCCAGAAATCACCACACTGTTGTCCATGAGTCCGTATTCCTTTTTGCTCAATCCCTCCATCTCACCTCCCTGACCAGTTATCATCCTGCTCTCTGTCTACAAGTCTGTCTCCATTTTCCTTGTTAGTTCAGTTTGTTCATTAGATTGCACATATGAGTGAAATCATATGGTATTTGAGTTTTTCTGACTGGTTTATTTCACTTAGCATAATGTTGTCCAGGTCCATCCATACTGTCACATAGGGTAAGATTATCTTTTTTATGGCACAGTAGAATTCCACTGTGTAAATGTCCCATAGTTGTTTTAGCCACTCATCTATTAATGGACATTGGGGCTGCTTCCATATGTTGGAGGTTGTAAATAATGCTGCAATGAACATAGGGGTGCTTATGTTCTTTCAAATTACTGTTTGGGGTTCCTTCAGATATATTCTCAGAAGTGAGACCACTGGGTTGAAAGGCAGATCCATTTTTAATTTTTTCTGGTATCTCCATGCTGCTTTCCACAGTGGCTGCACCAATCTGCATTCTCTCCAGCACTGCAAAAGTGTTCCCCTTTCTCCACATTACTGCCAGCGCTTATTGTTTGTTGATTTATTGATGATAGCCATTCTGACAGGTGTGAAATGATATCCCATTGTGGTTTTAATTTGCATTTCTCTGATGATTAGTGATGTTGAACATCTTTTCATATGTCTATTGGCCATCCGTATGTCCTCTTTGGAGAAGTGTCTATTCAGGTCCCTTGCCTATTTTTTTTAATTGGGTTGTTTGTGTTTTTGATCTTGAGTTTTGTAAGTTCTTTATAAAATTTAGATATTAACCCATTGTCAGATGTATAGGCAAATGTGTCCTTCCATTCTGTGGGTTTTCTTCTTATTTTGTCGATGATTTCTATGCTGTACAAAAGCTTTTAGTTTGATGTAGTCTTGTTTATTTATTTTTTCTTTTGTTTCCCTTGTCTGGGGAGCTATATCTGATAAAATATTGCTACCAGCAATGTCTGAGATTTTGCTGACTATGTTTTCTTCTACTATTTTTATGGTTTTGGGTCTAACATTTAAGCCTTTGATCCATTTTTAATTTATTCTTGAGTGTGGTGTAAGACGATGGTCTAGTTTCATTTTTCTGCACATCTGTCCAATTTCCCCAACACCATTTGTTGAATAGACTGTTTTTAGCCCATTGCATGTGTTTGCTTCCTCTATTGAATACTAACTGACTATAAAGGCGAGAGTTTATTTCTGGGTTCTCTATTTTGTTCCATTGATCTATGTGTCTGTTTTTATGCCAGGACCATGCTGTTTTGATTACTGTGGTCTTATAGTATAGTTTGATATTAGGTGACATGATTTCTCCAACTTTGTTCTTTCTCAGGATCGCTGTTGCTATGTGGGGCCTTTTGTGTTTCTATATAAACTTTTGAAATATTTTTTCTAGTTTTGTGAAATACATCATTGGAATCTTGATAGGAATTGCATTGAATCTATAGATTGCTTTGAGTAGTATGGACATTTTAATGGTGTTAATTATTCCTATTCATGAACAGGATATGTACTTCCACATATTTGTATCTTCTATTTCTTTCTTCAGTGTCTTATCAATTTCTAAGTACAGGTCTTTTACATTCTTGGTTAGGTTCATTCCTAGGTATTTTATTCTTTTTGAGCAATTGTAAATGGGATCGTTTTCTTAATTTCCCTTTCTGTTAGTTCATTATTGCCATATAAAAATGCAACTGATTTTCTGGATATTAATTTTGCGTCCCGTGACTTTGCTGAACTCATTTATCAGTTCTAGTAGTTTCTTGGTGGAATTGTTGGGGTTCTCTATGTACAGTATCATGTCATCTGAAAATAATGACAGTTTTACTTCTTCCTTTCCAATATGGATGCCTTTTATTTCTTTGTCTTATCTGATTGCTGTGGCTAGGATTTACAGTGCTATGTCGAATATGAGAGGTGAAAGTGGACATCCCTTAAGGGGAACACTTTTAGTTTTCGCCTGTTGATTATGATGCTGGCATTGGGTTTGTCATATATGGCCTTTATTATGTTTAGGTATGTTCCCTCTAATCCTACTTTGCTGAGAGTTTTTATCATAAATTATTGCTGGATTTTATCAAATGCTTTTTCTGTATCT
This sequence comes from Mormoops blainvillei, assembly GCA_004026545.1. NCBI lineage: Eukaryota > Metazoa > Chordata > Mammalia > Chiroptera > Mormoopidae > Mormoops > Mormoops blainvillei. Next base: position 29,241 of record PVJD01008869.1, read on the forward strand.
ATTGATGTGATCATGAAGATTTTATCCTTCATTGTGTTTATGTGGTGAATCACATTTATTGGTTTGCAAATGTTGTATCAACCTTGCATTCCCGGAATAAATCCCACTTTGATCATGGTGTATGATCTTTTTGATGCATTGCTGTATTCAGTTTACTAATATTTTCTTGAGGACTTTAGTGTCTATGTTCATCAGGAATATTGGCTTATAATTTTCTTTCTTGGTAGTGTCTTTATCTGGTTTTGGAATTAAGATAATGCTTGCCTCATAAAATAAGTTTGGGAGCTTTCCTTCCACTTGAATTTTATGAAATAGTTTGAGAAGGAGAGGTGTTAGTTCTTCTCAGAGTGTTTGGTAAAATTCCCCTGTGAAGCCATCTGGTCCAGGGCTTTTGCTTGTTGGGAATTTTTTGACTCCTGCTTCAATTTCATTAGGAGTAATCTGTCTGTGCAGATTCTCTGATGCTTCCTGATTTATTTTTGGAAGATTGTATGGTTTTAGGAATTTATCATATTCATCCAGGTTATCCAGTTTTTGGCATATAGTTGTTCATAATATTTTCTAACAATCCTTTGTATATCTTTGGTGTCAGTTGTTATTTCTCCCCTTTCATTTCTGATTTTTAAAATTTATTTATTTATTTATTTATTTATTTATTTATTTATTTATTCTCTCTTTTTTTCTTGATGAGTCTGGTTAAAGATTTGACAACCTTGTTTATCTTTTCAAAAAACCAGCTCTTGGATTCATTCATCTTCTGTGCCATATTTTAAAACTCTATTTCATTTATTTCTGCTCTGATCTTTATTATTTCCTTCCTTCTGCTTACTTTGGGCTTTGTTTGTTGTTCTTTTTCAAGTTCCTTCAAGTGCAAAGTTAGGTTTTTTTATTTGAGCTTTTTCCTGTTTTTTGAAATAGACCTGTAATGCTATGAATTTCCTTCTTAGGATTGCTTTCCTAGTGTCCCACAGATTTTGGATTGCTGTGTGCTCATTTTCATTTGTTTCAAGGTATCTTTTGATTTCTTCCTTGATCCTGTTGTTGATACATTCATTGTTTAGTAACATTTTATTAACATGTCTTTGCATGTTTTTCAGGATTCTTCTTGTGATTGATTTTAAGAAGATGCTCGATATGATTTCAATCTTCTTAAATTTATTTTGACTTGTTTTGTGTCCTAACATGTGGCCTATCCTAGAAATGTTCCATGTGCACTTGAAAAGTATGTGTATTCTGCTGCTTTGGGATGAAATGCTCTGAAGATAACAATCAAATCCATTTGGTCTAGTGTGTCATTTAAAGCCATTGTCTCCTCGTTGATTTTCTGTCTGGAAGATCTATTCATTGAAGTCAATGTGGTGTTAAGATCCCTGACTATGACTGTGTTTTTTCTAGATCTTTCTCTTCATGTCCGTCAAGATTTGCTTCACAGAGAAATAGAAATGCAAGTTCAGGAGGCACAGAGAATCCCAAGTTTAATGGATATAAAGAGTCCCACTCCAAGAGACACCATAATTAAAAGGCCAAAGGTTAAAGATAAAGAGAGGCCCTTAAAAGCAGTAAGAGAAGTTAGTTACCAGATGGTTGCCAGATGGGATGGGAGAGGGGGAGAATGGGTGAAGAGGTGAGGTGATTAAGAAGTACAAATAGGTAGTTACAGAACAGCAATGGGGATGTAAAGTACAGTATAGGAAATGGAGCAGCTGAAGAACTTACATGCATGACCCATGTACATTAACAATGGTGGTGGGATTGCCTAAGGGAGTATGGGGTGCTGGGTAGAGGGGACAAAGGGGGGAAAATTAAGATAACTGTAATAGCATAATCTATAAAATATAGTTTAAAAAAAAGATTTGCTTCATATATTTAGGTGCTCCTATGTTAGGTGCATAAATGTTTACTAGGGTTATATCCTCTTGTTGGATCGTTTCCTTTACCATTATTTGTGTCCTTTTCGTGTCTTCTAATAGCCTTGGTTTTAAAGTCTATTTTGTTGGATGTAAGTAATGCTACCTCAGCTTTTCTTTTTTTCTTTCCATTTGCATGAAATGTCTTTTTCCACTCCTTTAATTTTAGCCTTTGTATCTCTTGAAGGCAGCATATATATGGATCTTGTTTTCTTATCAATTCAGCTACCCTATGACTCTTGGTTGGAGCATTTAAGTCATTTACACTTAGAGTGATTATTGGCAGATAAGTATTTAGTGTCATTTTATTCTTACACAATTTTCCTGTTTTTTTTTCTTCTTCTTCTCCTTCTCCTTCTTCTTCTTAAAGCAAACACTTTAATAGTTGCTGCAGTACCGGTTTGGTGTTAACGAACTCCTTTAGCTTTTTCCTGTCTAGGAAGCTCCTTCTTCCTCCTTCGATTTTAAATGATAGCCTTGCTGGGTAAAGTAGCCTAGATTGTAGGCCCTTGCTTTTCATCATCTTGAATATTTCACACTATATTCTTCTGGCCTGAAATGTTTTCCTTGAGAAATCAGATATCAGTCTAATTGGTGCTCCCTTGTATGTAACTACCTGCTTTTCTCTTGTGGCTTTGAGGATTCTCTCCTCGTCTTTATGCCCTGCCATTTAAATTATGATGCATCTTGGTGTAGGCCTCTTTTGGTTCAACTTGCTTGGGACTCTCTTAGTTTCTTGGACCTGTGTGTCTTTTTTCCTTCACCAAATTAGGGAAGTATTCAGTCATTATTTTTTCAAATAGGTTCTCGATCTCTTGCTTGCTCCCTTCTTCTGATGTTTCCATGATGTGGATGTTGTTATGCTTCATGTTGTCCAAAATGTCTCAAGCCCTCCTCATTTAAAAAATTCTTTTCTTTTTGCGGCTTTGCCTGGGTGTTTTTTTCTACCTTGTCTTCCAAATCACTGATTCGATCCTCTGCTTCATCTAACCTACTGTTTATTCCATCCATTGTATTATTTATTTCAGATATTGCATTCTTTATTTATGACTGGTTATTTTATATGGTCTCTATATCTTTTTTTATGCTGTTGAGTATCCTTACAATCATTACTTTGAACTCTCTATCTGATAAATTGCTTGCCTCCATTTCAATTAGTTCTTCTTTTTGAGAATTCTCTTGTTCTTTCATTTGGGTCTATTTCTTTGTCTTCCCATTTTGGCTGCTTCTTTGTATTTTCTGACTTAGTAATTTTAAAGTAATTACTAATACAGCCTCAAGCTGTAATCAGCAGCCAGGCTTAAGCATCAGAGAGTGGGTCACAGTAATTCCTGCAGGCAGGGCTATTGCTTCCCCTCAGGCTGAGGCCCCTTGGAGGGGAGCGCTCTGCCTGAGAAAGATGGCTCCTGCAGTATGGGGAATGACTCAGCACAGGGATCCTGGTGGCTGTTCCTTCAGTTCTCTCCCTGTAGCCACCAACCCCAGACTCTCCTCAAGCACCTCTAGTCCACTCTGCCCTCCCTCTGCTGGAGCTCAGGGTAAGTGGCTGCAAATGAAAATTTGTGCATTGGCCCTTTAAGAGGCTCTCTGTGACTCTAGCCATCTCTGTCTGGCAGACAGAAACCGTGCTGATTTTCACAGCCGGATGTTATCTGGGTTACTTTCCGGCTCTGGTACTGTAGGCTGGGGAGCCCAGATTGGGGTTTAGACCCCATGCTTTTCAGGAGGAACCTCCTGGCTGCTGAAATATCCCTCTGAAACTTCAGCTGCTGCCTGTGGGAGATCAGCCAGCTCTTTCTTGTCTTCTCTGCACTCCCTACCAGTCTCATTGTGGTGAAGTGGTTTCTTTTGTCTACCCTTGGTTATAAGGCTTCTCTCCAGCTAGTGTTCAGCTGGTTACTCAGGACGATTTTTCTACAAGTTAGTTGTAATTCCAGATTGGTCCTGGGGGGAGGTTAGTGTAGCTTCCACTTACTCCTTTGCCACCTTGAATCTCCTTAATTTTTATCAGTAGTTGTAAAATGGCATTTCTGTATGGTTTTAATTTACATTTCCCTGATAATGTGGTTGAGCTGTGTTTCATGTTCATTAGCTTTATCTATTTCTTCTTCTGTGAAATGCTTTTTAAATCTCCTGCAGCTCTCTATTATTTTCCTTTTTCTTATGTGTTTGTAGGAATCCTTATATATTCTGTATGCTAATTCTTCATGTTGTAACGTCTCCCAGTTATAACTTTTATTTTCATTAATGTATCTTTTGATCACAAAAACTGATCATTCATTTTAATGTACTTGATTTTGTTAGTAGCACCTTTTTAGGATCAGCATATTTTTGTGTCTTGTTTAGAAACTTATACCCTGTATTAAGATCAGAAATATGTGCACTATAATTTTTTCTAAAAGTTAAAATTTCCTTTGGACATTTAAGCTGTTAATGCCTCTAGGTTCAATTTTTGTACACAGTGTGAAGATCTGATTTTATTTGTTTACTTTTTGGTTCCATTTGTTATTCAGTGTTTCTTCCTCCACCTCTTTCCTTCCAACATGTGCTAAAATTTCAAATATATATGGGTCTGATTCTGGAGTACTATTTCCATTGGTTGGTTCATTTATTCTTGCACCACTGTCACATTATCTTATTTGCAAACTTTATAATAAATCATTATATCTGCTATGATAATCCCCCCTCATGATTTTTTTCTCCAGAAATATCTTGGTTATTTTTGGCCTTTTGCTCCCCCATATATGTCAGAATCAACTTCTCATGTTCTATGAAAAACTTTGTTGAGATTTTTACTGTAAGTCTTCCTATCCACAAAGATAGGCTATTTCTCTATTTAGATGTTCTTTAATTTTTGTGCTAAAATTTAATAATTTTCTATGTATAGATTTTGCACATCTTTTATTAATTTTTCCCCCTAAAACTTTTATAGTTCTGTGGTAGGCAGTTAGACAGACATGAGTAGAGCAAGGACAATGGGCCAGGTACAGAAGGTCACCAGGGTGGAAAGTGCTGGGTGCCTGGTAATGGGAAAAAATGGGAAAACAAGGACCTTGTCTGCAAGGTAAGCTCTCCTCCCCTAGCATATCACTAGTCATGCAGTTTGGAACCCCTGACCTTTCATATAACTGGTCATGAGATTTAGACCCCTTAGCTTTCCTCCCTAAAGATAACATCTACACCTCACTTGTATTTCAGCTCCAGACCCAGAAAAGCAGCAAAACCAGACAAGTGATGCCATGGCTGCCTCAGGAATAGCTGCACTGACAAATCAGCCCCTGCACCGGCCAACCAGTCAGTGGAGACCATGACCCTAAAAGGATACACCTGAAAAACTGATGAATACTCTATTGAGATCCTGCCCTGAGACCTCACCTAAGATTCCTGCCTACGAGAGAGATAAACCCCTGAAGATAAAGGACCCAGCACACACTCTCCCTCTGGGGAGCATACCCACACCATTCCCTTCCCCGTCTTCTTCCCTCACAGGCACACATCTCTTAAACTCTAAGATATCCCATGAGACTCGAAACCAGGGGAGCAATGGGCAGTGGCATCTCATCCTGGTCTAACTCCCTGAACCTGCCTCAAAGGCCCCGTTTTCTCCGATTTCCCAGGGAGCCAAAGCAGCCCAGCCTAGGTTCTCCTGTTGCTTCTTCTGTGCTAAGCCCTTCCTTGTTTCACTGTCCTGAGTGTGCTTTTTCTGTGGCTGATAAATTCTTGCTTTACTGCATTTTGTCTCTTGACTGAAATCTTTCCTTCAAGAAGACAAGAACCGAGGTCTTATAGTCTTGCCAGTAACAGTTTTATGGTATTATAAATCAATAATATTGACATTTAAAAATAAATTTAGGATAGTTTTCAGTCTCATGCTTGTGAGCAATGCAGGAGCAGCCAGAAATAAGTGGGAAAATGGCTGAGAGCGGGTGGCAGATGTGAAGGGGTTTGGGAGTGAGGTGAGGTTGAGAGAGACCAAGGTCTCAGGACTAATTACTGACCCCAGGAATGTGTCAGTGTATTTGATATGGGGGTTATGGTGGCCTTATCCAAGACCAGATGGGGGATGAAGTCATCAGGGACAAATGGCATCTCTCAGGGCTATGATGAAATGGAAGCTCCCCAGAACCTAAATGTAACACTGGAGAGGAAGAAGGGAAAAATTTTTTTAAAAATGAAGTAGCCGAGTTTAATATGAAACAAATTTACCAAAAATTTATCTAAAGTTATATTAATGAAGCCTCAAAGTGGTTATGATGATTATAGGAAATAAATAGGAAGTTATATTTTTACATACCTGACTCTAGTGAGAAAATATTTTACCTTTTGCAATTTCAAGACTCTAGGTATATATTGCAAAATAGTTTAGCAGAATATGGGCTCTTTAATCTCAGGAATAGAACATTCATCATATTTGTATCCCTTGCATATAACAGAGTGCCTACCACTTAGCAGATATTTAATCAGTATTTGTTGGATAAAATTATTTTCCAGAAAGGTTATTAGCCATTTGTGTTTCTACTTTAAACGTTATGCATTTACTTATTTAATCAATCTGATATTTACTTTGGGGAGTTGTATGAAAATCTAACTTGCTTTTCTCTACATGTCCAGTTTTCTCAACACCGATTATTGAATGATGCTTCCACTATCCATTGATTTGTGACATTTATTTTTACTTTAAGTCATTGTTTATAAGCTGATATATTTCAGGGCTAGCTATTGTACTATGTCATTAATAAGCTGCTTAGTTATTCCTTTTAAAAGTAACAATTACTTCTCAGCTCAAAACCCTGCAAATGGGGTCATTTCACTAGTCCTCACAGAGGTCTATAAAACTCCTTATGACCTGGATCGCAATACGCATCTCTGACTTTACTACTTTCCCCCATGCTCATCCCCATCTGGCAACATTGGCTTTCTTGCTTTTCTTCACTGTGATTTGAAAGTGTGTCAATTTCATAGTTTGAACTACATGTCCCAGAATCCCCATCTCCTCCCCTTGGCAATGGCCTCTAGAGAACTTGGTGTGATATTTGGAAGGCAGCAATGAAGCAGCAACCAGGATGCTGTGAAAGAGTAGGGTGCCAAGGGTTGCTGCAACTCAAGTGTCATTGTTGACCCGCTGGCTCACTTGGCTGATGAGGGCCAGCTGCCAGATACCCTTCCTCTCCTCTGAGGCACATGCTGCTCTGCAGTGAAGGGCAAGGCTGCTTCTGCAGTTCACCTGAGCAGCTGAGGTGGGAAGCAGAAAGAGAAGGGGGCGGGACGTGTGTGTGTGTGTGTGTGTGTGTGTGTGTGTGTGTGTGTGTTCCGGTTTAGCATCACAGATTCCAGTTGTTCTCCTGTTTCCTGTCTTCCCTGACTCCTGTTCAGCTTCCCTTCATGACTGCGGCTTCAGCTGGTCCTGTTGGTCTACCATGACTTCATCGCTACCACCAGATGCAGAGGCAACCTCCTTCCACAGGTTTTTTTTCACCAGCTCCTGAGATTACAAGAGGCTCAATCTTTTTAATAAATCCCTGTTCAATATCACTCACAGTGATTCTGCTTTCCTGACTGAACTCCGTTACACTTACGCAAGTGAGACATGTTCCCCGCTAAGCACCTTTGTCTTGGCTATTATTCTTTGCTTGGACACCCTTCTCCCAGACAACAGCCTCACTCTACCTTTTCAAAGGTTGTGGGTTAGATTCCTGGTCAGGGCATATATGGGGGGTGGCCAATCAATGTTTCTCTCACACATCTCTCTCCTCTTCCCTCTCCTCTCTCTTCTCTCTCTCTCTCTCTCTCTGCCTCTAAAGCCAATGGATAGCCCTGACCTGTGTGGCTCAGTTGGTTGGGTGTCAGTCTGGAAAAGTGAAAGGTCATTTGTTTGATTCTCATTTGATTCCAGTCAGGGCACATTTATGGGTTGTGGGTTTGGTTCTGGGTTGGAGTGCGTATGAGAGGCAACCAATTGATGTTAATCTCTCACATTGGTGTTTTTCTCCTTCTCTTTCTCTCTCCTTTCCTCTCTTTCTAAAAACAAAATCTTAGAAAGAAGTCAATGGATATATCTTTGGGTAAGGATTTAAAAAAAAAGATTCTCAAAGAGGCCTGTTTTAACCAACTACTTAACATTTCAGTCTCTCTTCCCCAAACCTCCCGCAAACTCTTGAACCTACTTTTTCTTTTTTTGTTCCTGTCACAAAATACTATACACATTTTTTAAAAATTTACTGAAATTATGTGTATTCTTTATTGCTTGTTTCTCCTTCTAGAACGTAAACATCATGAAGCACTTTATCTACTTTGCTTACTGATGTATCCGTGGTACAAAGTAAATAATAAATATTTATTGCATATATGAATTATTATAGTGCTGTGGTTATATTTTTAAATAATTATGAGGGACATGAAAACATATCCTTTACTTAAAAAACCAAAAGCCACAACACATTAAAGAGGATGATGACTGGTTGAACAAACCACTACAAAACTTTTTTCTCTCTGTTCCATGTTTCTTTTAGTAAATCATCTAATTGTCCCAGCCGTGTAGCATAATTAACTACAAACAAAACTTCACACAAACACAGAAGTAAGTAATTTTCATTTTTTCTCCAAAGTAAATTACAATGGGTGTATTTTTTGCAGGGGGAGGGTGGGAACCAGAGTGACTGTGATCCTTTGCTACTGAAGACAGAATTCAACCCATAGAGAAGGGGATAGTATGTGTACACATGAAGGAGGAGAAGGCAGAAAACGAAGTTCCTGCTATCTCTAGGGCAGCCAGAGAAAAACACGGTAACTCAACCTTAATGCCAGGGACAAGGGTGGCTTTGGTAGTAATGAGGAGGCTGAGGTGGGACAGAAGAGATGCAGGAAGGCAGTAGGACAGCCAGTACTTTGCCTTGAACAAGGTGGTGGATGTAGGGAGCACAATGATGCATGATGAGCTGACAGTGTTGACTAGACAGTAAACAATGAGCCAAGATTTGTGTTTATTACTATATACAGTAAACAAGTTATGCTAGATGAGCCATAGGTGAGCATTGCCTCCCTTCACAGCAGTGTCTACATGCTTCACTGGGCATATTTAACCACACATTTTTACTTTGTTTCCCCCCTCTTAAATGTTTTTAGTATGTAGTATTTGATACATCCCCAAAAGTTTATGCAACATCTTTCATAATGAAGTATAATAAAACATACAGAAACCTGCACCCAAATGATGAGCTAGAACACTGCCAGTGCTTTTGACCCCCATCTGCTCTTCCTTGGTCCCAGTCCCCTTTCTCCCTCCAAAGTAAGCATGTTTTGAAGTTTATGTTTATCATTACCTTGCTTTTTTAGAAAATTATTCTTTTACCAAACGTCAGTGTGTACCCATACAATAGTTTGCTTTGCTTCTTTTTGAGCTTAGTATAAAGATTCACATTGTAGTCTTCTGTAATTTGTTCTTTTAACTTAGGTTTCTGAAATATATGTGTTGTTTCATGAGTACAATTTATTCATTTTCACTTTAATATAGCTGAATTTGTCATTAACTCATTTATAGTAAACAATTTTTTGTCTAAGAAATCCTTCCTTACCTTAAAGTCTAAAAGATATTGTTCCATAGTTTTTAAAAAATTTTAAAGTTTTACTTCTCACAGTTAGGTTTTTAATTATCTAAAATTGATTTAAATATAGTCTGAGGGAGGAACCTAGTTCTTTTTTTAAAATATGGATAACTATCTCAGCATCAAGTATTAAAGATTTTTTTTTTACTCATTTATTTATTCCAACAGTAATTCAACAAATATAACAAAAACCTATTATGTGCTAGGTACTTTCTAGGCATTGAATATGCAATATCACCTACATCATGTTTCAAATTTACATATTAGCATAAGGTTTCTTTCTTAAATATTTCTTTTATTCCTTTGGTCAGTTTGTTGCTCCTTAACACGTTACTATATTAAAGGCATATTCCCCCACCACTAGATGTGTCTTGGTTATTCAAGGGCGGTTTGCTCTTCCATAACATAAGAATCAGCTTGTCAAGTTTTTCCAGAACTTTGGAATTTTGATTGGAATTCAGTGAAATCTGTAAATCAGATAGGTTTATATTTTTCTTAGTAACAATCTTATATATTCCATCAGCTTCATCTCTTCTTTCCTAATCTGTTACTTTAGATAATGTATTTTCTTAAATTTTAGAAGTTATTCTTGTATAGAAAGGCAGTTTTTGTACATTGATCTTATATTTAGCTATCTTTCTAAACTCAGTAATTCTAGTACTTAGTATGTCATTTTGGATTTTCTATGTGGACACATATGTGTTAATAACAGTTTAGTTTCTTCCTTTCTAATATTTGAGTTTTTTCTTGTCTTACTGTGTTGGTTAGGATCCCCAGTAAAATGTTATTTCATTTCTATGTATTCCATTTCATATGTTCTCTTCTCTATTCAAAACCCTACATACACTTCCTCTTTACTCATTCTCAGTTGATGGCCTTACTTATTTCACCAAGACGGATGCAATCAAAGAGAACTTCCTTAGTCTTAAGTACTATGTCTACCAACAAACCTTTAAAAATTCTGTTTTTCTCTAATATAATGGATAAAGTGTGTTTTTGCTTTCACCAAGATCAACCTTTCCTTTTGGGCACCAGATCCCTTCCTCTGTTTCTCGGATTCAGCTTTGCAATCATCCCTCCTCTCCTTGCATTATCAATTTTTTTCCATTCTAAAGTGAACCAATACTCTCAGCTTAAAAAAAAAAAAGCTGTAATAGCTTAAATCTTAAGCATACAAAAATGCCTCCCTTGACCTCCATCCTCTTTCAGCCCTTCCAGTCTCTGCTCTCATTTACAGCCAAACACGAGTCATTCATACTTGCTGGTTTCACTCTCACCTCAAATCATTCTGTTAAGACTACTTGAATTAGGCTGTTGTTCCCAGAATTCCACAGAAGGAGCCCTTGTCAAGGACAGTAAACTCCACACTATTAAGTGCAATGGTTAATTCTCAGTCCTTATTTAATTTCTCAGCAGCATTTGACAGAGTTGACCTTGTGTCTGTGTATGTGAAGGGGGTGTAAATACATGAGGTTTGTGCACTGATTCATTTATTCACAATTTATTTTTTCAGAGGTTAAAGCATTTGGTTGCATGATACAGTTAAACCTCTATCTAAACTACAGGGTTTTTTATTTGCATCCAAATGCATTCCTTGCTGACATAAGTTTATATAGTCAAACCTTGGTTCTCTAATGTCTTGGTTCTCAACCAAGTTGTTCATGGAAAAAAATGTCTTGGTTGTCTGACAAAACCTCTGGTCTCGATTCTCTGACAATCCTTTCGTGCTAATACTTAGATGATCAGTCACGGGTCTCTCAGGCAACAAAGATTTGGTTTTCGAACAAATCACTTCTTCAGCAAATGCTTCTTGAACAGTTTTCCAGAATTAATTAAGTTTGAGAACTGAGGTTCCACTCTATTGTATTCATAAAAATCCCAACAAAAGAAACTGTTACTAGAAGCAACATGGTTCAGCAGGGGGAAAAACTGAACTGAAAGCCCAGATTTACTTCTGATTTGGGACTGGAGTGAATGTTACTTCCACTGTCAAACTGGCTACACTTCCAATCCCATTTATAAAGTGAGTGAGTTGTAACTCTAATAAAATGATTTTTTAAATATCCAATTATTTCCTCTCAGATCATTGGTAAAATCAGGAGCATCAATATAACCTCTAATTGAAAATGCAATTATAAAGTGACCATTTTGGTTTGAGTTCCTGGAAAAGGAAATATTTGTGTCAGAACAACTTTAATACTTTGATTATTTTTTGCGCTTCTGGTCATTGTACTAAGCAGGAGGAAAACAATGACTAAGAGAGAGATAACAGTACATCTTCTCTACTAAGTCTTCCCTTCCCTCACTAATTAAAAATGTGGTTTGGCAAATAAACAGAGATTCTGCTTCCTAAAAGATGGAGTCGATGTACTTTCCCTGTTTCTCCCATTAAGTGCAACTGCAAACCTGGGACATTATATATAAAACAAACATAAGTAGTTTCTGAAAGGTAAAGAGATGAAGACTGGCTAGGGACCCTGGGGCCCAAGGGATACACAACATGGTGATGAAGTCTCTGGATTTACTTTTTAACTTTATAAATTTTAGACCTGAAGCTGAAGAAGTTGGCAATCTGGAAACACCAATAGGTATAGACCCACTCCCCGCCAACACAAACAAAAACCAACAAAGTGGCTCTCTCTAGTTAAAGAACAAGGGGAAGCCTAGCAAGAAAGAGAACTTTCAGACAGTAATCATTCTACTCCAGCTAAACGCCACACAAACACTCTGGTGCCACCCCACAACCACACCAGCAATGGCTAATGAAGAGCCTACAGTTCCACCCACACTTGGCTATAAAGAGGTGGCCCCTCCGCCTCTCTGCTGGCATGGAGTTTAGCAGAGGAAGCCTGCTAAAACAGAGGCTTAAGTAAGTCCCAGAGTCTCATAACATAATATCCAAAATGTCCAGGTTTCAAGGGAAGCATCACTCATCATACCAACAACTAGTTGTATTACTGCGGATTTCTCCCTTTCTGTCCAATAACAGTTGCTTTATACTGTATTGTTAGGTGCCCCTATGCTGGGTGTGTAGATATTTTTGGCTGTTACATTCTCTTTTTCTTTGGTTTAAAGTCTATTTTGTCTCTTATGAGTATGTTAATCCATCTTTCTTTTCATTTCTATTTACATCTTTTCCCATCCCCTCACTTTCAGTCTGTATATGTCTTTTGATCTGGAGTCTCTAGTAAGCAGCATATAAATGGGTCTTTTTAAATCCACTCAGCCTATGTCTTTTTATTGGAGCATTTAATCCATTTACATTTAAAGTGATTATTGGTAAGTATTGCTGTTTTGTTCATTGCTCTTTGGTTTTATAGTTCTACTCTGCTCCTTTCATCTCTTCCCTTGTGGTCTGCTGTTTTTTAGTATGTGTTTGCGTTCCTTTCTTTGTTCTTTGAATTATCTTCTGTAGGTTTCTGGCTCATGGCTACCATCAGGTTTATGCATATCATTCTTCATCTATAGCAGTCTATTGTAAGCTGATAGGCACTTAAATTCAAATATATTCTATAAGGACTACATTTTTACTTCCCCCATCCATACTTTTGTTTTTGATGTCAGACTTTTAGATATTTGTATATCTCCTAACTACTTAATGCAGTTTGAGTTGATGTTTTTCTTTAACCCTTCATAGTAGCTTTAAAAATGTCTTATTTGCTATATTTGAGTATTTGGCTTTACTTGTAAGGTTTTTCTCTTTCTCATATTTTCTTATTTCTAGGTATGGCCCTCCCTTTTCTACTTAAAAATGACCCTTCAACATTTCTTGTAAACTTGGTTTAGTGGTGATGAAGTCTTAGTTTTTGCTTGTCCAGGAAACTCTATTTCACTTTCAATTCTGAATAAACTTGCTGGGTATTCTAGGTTATAGGTTCCTCTCTTTCAGCACTTTAAAGATGTCCTGCCCCTCCCTTCCGGTCTGTCAAGTTGCTGCTGAGAAATCAGCTGATAGTCTTACAGTTTCCTTTGTATGTAATTCATTTTTCTCTTGCTTCCTTCAAGATTGCTGCTTTGTCCTTAACTTTTGCCATTTTACCCACAACAGATCTTGGTACGGGCCTCCCTGGTTTCATCTTGTTTGGAGCTCTCTGTGCTTCCTGGGCCTGGATGTTTCCTTCCCCAGGTTAGAAAAGCTTTTAGCTATTCTTTCTTTTTTTCTTCTCACCTGAAGACTTTTTTCTTTTTTTTAAATTGCTTTTAGAGAGAGGGAAAGAAAGAGAACTACTGATGTGAGAGACAGACATTGATTGGTTGACTTCTTGAATGCACCCCAACTGGGGATCAAACCATAACCTGGGCATGTGCCCTGATCCTTCAGTCTGTGGGACAATGCTCCAACTAGTTGAGCCACACCGGCCAGGGCTCGGCCATTATTTCTTTAAAGTTTCTGATCCTTTCAAAGGAGGCGAGGATATACAATGGGGTAAAGACAGTCTCTTTTGCCAAGTGGTATTGCCAAAACTGGACCAATACATGCAGAGAGAGAGAGAGAGAGAGAGAGAGAGAGAGAGAGAGAGAGAGACAGAGAGAGAGAGACAGAGAGAGAGAGAAATAAATTGGATCCCTTTCTTACACCATGTAAAAAAATAAACTCAAAATGTATTAAAAACTTAAATGTTAGACCTGACACCATAAAACTCCTAGAAGAAAACATAAGCAGTAAACTCTTTGACACTGCTCTTAATAATATCCTTTTGGATATACCTCCTTGAGCAGGGACACAAAGGCAAAAATAAACAAATAGTACTACATCAAACTAAAAAGTTTTTGGATAGCAAAGGAAATCATCAGCAAAATGAAAAGACAACCTATAGAGCAGAAGATGCCTGCAAATGAAACCTCTGATAAAGGGTTAATATCCAAAATATATAAAAAACTCATACAATGAAGCATTAAAAAACCCAAAAATCCAATTAAAAAAATGGGCAGAAGACCTGAACAGACATTTCTCCCAAGTAAATACAGATGGCCAAAAGACACGAAAAAAATGCTCAACATCACTAATCAAGGAAATGCAAATTAAAATCACGATATACTATTACCTGTCATCTCCCTGAATGGCAATCATAAATATATCAACAAACAAGTGTTAGAGAGGAAGTGGAGAAAAGGGAACCCGCATACACTATTGGTGGGATTGTAAATTAGTACAGGCACCATGGAAAACAGTGTGGAGGTTCCTCAAAAGATTAAAAATAGAGCTGCCATACAATCCAGCAATTCCACTTCTATTTATCTGAATAAAACAAAAGCACTAATTCAAAAATATATATGCACCCCTATGTTCACTGTAGCATTGTTTACAGTAGCCAAGGTAAGGAAGCAACCTAGATGTCCATTAATAGCGGAATAAAAATGTGGTACATACATATAATGGAATATTATTCAGCAAAAAAAAAAAAAAAAGACATCTTGCCAACATGGATGGATCCAGAGGCTATTTATGCAAAATGAAGTAAGTTAGACAGAGCCAGACAAATACCATTATGATCTGACTTATTTGTGGTATATAAAAAAATGAATAAACAAAACTGAAACAGAAACAGAACCATATATAGAGAGAACAAGCTGATGGCTGCCTAAGAGGAAAGTGTGGGGGGAATGGGAATATAACAAGTAAGTTAAACAAGGATTAAAATAAAAGCTGGTATGGTCAACCTTTTTAATTTTAGCCATTCTCATAGGTGTGTATTTCACTGTGGTCCTAATTTGCATTTCTGTAATGGCAAATGTGGAGTATCTTTTCATGTGCTTATTTGCTGTTTGCGTATCTTAGGTAGTTATTCAAAACTTTTGTCAACTTTATTACATTTTTCTTGAGTTTTGAGTTCCTTACTAAGTAGAAGTCTACTATTGGACTTGTCATTTCATTCTTACTGTCATTTCAAAGAGCAAACATTTTAAATTTGTAATTTCAATTTACCAAATTTTCCTTAGGGTTTGTGCTTTTGGTATGCATCTATGAAATCTTTGCATAACCCATGATCATCAATCTTTTATCTAGAAGCTTTTATAGTTTTAGGTTTCACATTTTGAACCATGTTCCATTTTCTTTTAATCCTCACCCGAGGATATGTTTATTGATTGTAAAGAGGAAGGGGGAGAGAGACAGCACGGAATGTCGATCAGTTGCCGCACACAGGAGCACTGAATGGGGATTGAACCTGCAACCTAGATGTGCGTCCTGACCAGGAATTGAACCTGCAACCTCAGTGTATGGGGAGATGCCACCAGAATGGTTGGTTGGTAGGTCTCCTTCATTTCCCCCCACCAACAAACAGATGATTATGTTAGTTTTGCTTTTTACTTTTAGGTCTTTAAGCCAATGAATGTAGGAATGGAGAAAGCTGACAGAAAGATCTGCAGTTGGGTTTCTAGGCAAGGGAGTAGGAAATATTGGCATGACAGCGGAGTATTAGGGAAGAAAATGAAACCAGAGAGGTGGGGGGAAATGAAGGAGACCAACCAACCAACCATTCTCATAAGTTCAAAGAACAGGTAACAGTGGGAATTATCAGAATAGGAGAACTGAAAAGATGGCTGATTGTGATCGGAAAGAATTCAGAGGGGCAGTTAGGGGTAAAAGGTGTAGGTAGGGTGTGGTTTGGAGGTGAGTGAATAAAGTAATGGAGACAGGAAAACAGAGATGCGTATTTTTATGAAATTAAGGAGGACTTCTTGAGACACAAAAGTACAACAAACCATGAAGATGAATAGGCAATACAGAATAGGAGAAACCTAAGTGGGCAACAAACACAAAGAAAAATCACTAACCTCAATAGCAATCAGAGAAATACAAATTTAAAAACATCAAAACAGTATTTCAAACCCAGAAGATCGGCAACAGTGCAATAACATCAAGTACTGGCAAGGATATGGGGCAACTGGGACTCACATCTTGTTGGTGGGAGAGTAAATTGGTATAAGCACTTTATTGAACAATTCTGTAATACCCAAGCTAATAATGAAATGTATCTTGCATTCCAACAGTTGTACTTTCAGTGATGTCCTAGAGAAGCCTTCACAGATTTCATAAAAATATTTATTTCAATGGTATTTGTAATAGTGAAAGGTGAGAAAAAATTAACTGTACTTCAGTAAGGAAAAGGCTGTAATCGTAATGTTTTATTTCCTTAAAAAGGCAAAACCAAAGCAAATCTGACACAAAAAGGCCCAAAATGTTAATATTTGTTCAACCTAGTGGTGGGGACTTTATATATTATTGCTTATACCTAGCTATCTGAAATAGTATATAAATTTAATAATTAAGAGTGACACAAAAGGACATAACAAGCAATATTGTCCGTAACACTTACAGCAGGTTAGTAATTATCATTAAGTATCGTATTGTTATCCAGTTGACCTCAATTCACAGACATTAGTAATGATGCTGTTTATAAATTCTTTGTAATCTGTCACCTAGTAAGTTCAAACCTTTTACTGCTTTGTTCTGTGCTGAAAATTATCCTGAAATTGCTTAATCCTGTAATGTTGACTCAAAATCAGGGAGTGAAAAGGTAACAAAATGGACTCCTTTCTAGACCTACTGTAATCTAACCTTTTTAAGTTAAAAACTATTTATTTTATTTATTTATCTTTAGAGAGAAGGGAAGAGAGGGAGAAAGAACAGGAGAGAAACACTATGTGAGGGAGAAAAAATCTATCAGTTGCTTCTTGCATGTGCCGCAACCAGGGACTGAACGTGCAACCTAGGTATGTGCCCTGACTGGGAACTGAACCAGCGACCTTTAAGGTTTGCAAGATGACGCCCAACCAACTGAGCCACAACAGTCAGGGTTAGTTTAACTTTTAATGTCATTAATTTTATATTTATCACGAGTAGAAAAATAAATACTAAAATAAACCCCAAAACATCCCAGACTCTTTGGGGAATATAAAGGGAGACCCATGTAATCCTGAAGCTTATCCTCCCTTTCTGTCCAAGACCACCCCCCTTCCCTTGTCCAGTCCCATGCACTCTAGGCTAAGAGTCTGTATATTAGATGCTATCAAGTTAGTAATCTTAGTCAGCACTTATAAACCACTTCCTATATGCTCAACACTATTTCTAAGGACTTTATGTGTATTAATTCACTTCATCCTCATAAATACTCTTCTAGGTCAGCAGTATTCTTATTCCCATTAAAAAAAAAAAAAAAGACTTTATTTATTTATTTATTTACAGACAGAGGGGAAGAGAGGAAGAGTGGGAGGGAAACATCAATGTGTGGTTGCTTCTCACGTGATCCCTACTGGGGACCTGGCCCACATAGGCCTGTGCCCCAGCTGGAAATTGAACCTGCAACCTTCTGACTCACAGGCTGGAGCTCAGTCCACTGAGTCACACCAGCCAGGGCCTTATTCCCATTTCTGAAATGAGCAAATTGAGGCACACTGAAGGTATGTAATTTGCCTAAAGTTAATTAGATAGAACATGGTGAAGCCAAGATTAAATTTCAGTTTGGCTCCATAGCATATACCATCAAGCAGCTTTGTGCGTAGCTGCGTGAACAGTCAGAAAAGGTTTATAAAGGAAACTTAACCTGAAAGTTATAAACAACTATTAAAATGAGATTAAAAGAAAAAAAGGATACACCCAGAGTTTCCAAAGCACTTTTTGTCTCTTTGATTCCTTGCTAAGCATTTTTAAGAAACTACTGTGAAATGCTATTTCTTGCTTTGGAAATTAATTCCATTTTGCATTGCTCATACCTTTAAGATGAAGGTTTCTTTGTAATGTAACAATCAGTGCACTCTTTCTTTTAACTTCTTTATTAAGTTGGTGGCATAAAAGATATATTCTCGTAATGACAATTCTTGTCACGAATAAAATCAACAAAAATAAGGCAATAGCAAGATGTGCTTCACAAATAAACAATCGAGTGGTCAGAATAGGAAATCTGGCCCTGTACAACAAAAAGATTAAGAAGTAAAATGTGACTAAGCCCTGAATTCAGAATATACCTAAAACACAAAAAGCACAAACCATGAAACACAAACAGGCAATACAGGACAGGAGAAACCTAAGTGGCCAATAAATACAAGGAAACATCACCAACCTCAATAGCAATCAGATTAAAAAAAATAAAAGGTTCCTTGTTTATGATGCACAATTCCTTAGTCATCCATTTGTGAAATAAGAATGAACATTAAGAAACATGAAATCTGAGTTGCATTTATTTTCACAATATCAACGCTAAATTCAAAATAGCAACTTCATTGAATCTGTGTTAAACATTCCAAAGTAAAAGGCAATCTTAATTTTTTAAACTTATGAGTAGGGTCTGCAAAAAAAAAAAAGGTAGGTTATTTTATTCTACTTTCAAAAACAGGTCTCAGCCTGTACTTAAGTGGTATGAGCAACAAAGGACAGCAAACAAATACCACTAAGAGTAATGCCCATACATATCAAAATACCTAGTTGAACCATGTTATTCTACTTTTATAGCAAGTCTATTATATTAAACACTCAGCCTAATGGAAGTTTACATCCCATGTGACAGAATTACTAAATTAACTATACATCTATTGGAAATTTTCAACCCCCACTCCCAAAACATTTTAGTATACCTATTAAGTACTGAAGGTCATTTAGAAAAACAGAAATAAAACACACTCCCAGTCTTTGCAATTAAAAGTTTTCATAACATATATAAACACTGTTCAGATATAAATTCTGAAAATTCTGAACTAAATATGTTTATTTCTAAATATGATTTATGTAATCAAGGCTTTCTGGTTAACCAGACAGGTCATAGCTATATGATTTATACAAACTGACAGTAGTGTATATTCCAAACAGAGGTTTTCTTCCTGTTATATGACAATATAGCTCTTTTCTGAGAACATATATTTTAAGGTTTAAGGTGTAAACAACCTAGTGAAGAAACTGATGTTCATTTAAAAATGTATCACCTCATAATAGGCCCCTGATTTTTCAAATTTACATGCAAGAATACATTTACATCTTAAATTTCTAGGGGAGGCACAGGCTTTATGTAAAAAAAGCAGCAAAATTTTAAACCCACCAATTTATTGAAAAAGCCATTACTTTTATTAGAAACAGATAACGTGTCTCAAGATGTTGGCAACAGGTCATAGTATAGACGTACGTTTCATACAGTGTACTTCTCCCTTTAATTATATTCCGGAAGGAGGTGGAATACCTCCTTGGTTATGGGGAGCAGAAGTATTTGATGGACTGTGTAGGCTGGTCTCCTTGTACACAAACCATGCATTTCCTCCCCAGAGTATCATATTCAGAAAGCCAAAGATCTAAGAAAGAGAAAAATATACATGAACGTCTAATATCTTCTTAAAAATTCATAGCTATCTTGGTTTTTCTTTAAATATTTAACATTTCCAGGCAGTATACTGTTATTTCATTTACAGTTTAAACTACATATGAAGTGGAATAAAAAAGGAAGGTTTTACATTTCAACGTCAAATTCAGATATGTAATGACTTATTCCCAATGAAATAAAGCTAAATCTCTAAATCTGTAATATATAAAACCATGGCTAAAAGACATCTGGTTTTGGCATGCTCATTATTTAAAAAAATGGGATTAAATTTGAAAAAGCAACTAAAACCTTCCGTTTAAATTGCCTTTGCATATCTTTTTCTATTTTCCCGCTTTATCCCCCTATTTCCCACCACCTTTTCAACCCCAACAACTGCAGCCAGAGGAGAAAAGGAGTCAGAAGAACTTTATTTCACATATCACATTAGTCAACCTAAAAGAAATTAGTCTTCCCAGCTATAAATGTGATAAGATGAAACTCTCAGAGATAAATAAACTGAGGTTGCTTTTTCATTTTTTCTAAATACAAGAAATATAACATATTCTTATATTTATTAAAAAAGAATGACGTAAGAGTGGGGTAAGAAGCTTTAAATTACTATCATATTACTAAAGACCAAATGCTTTACATTTTTTTGTATGTTTGCATACAAAAGAATTTCTGAAACTGTCCGTATCAGATATTATCAATAAATTTTAAAGTGACTTTTCAATTACAAAGTTATAAAGCAAAATTTTGGCCAAACTGGTTTATAAGGCAGTGCTTACTTCATCAAACACTTTATTGAAAAGATATGAGACCTCCTTAAACATGAAATACTTTCTCCATTAATACTACACTTAATAATATATTTATCTGTATTTTGGTAAAATAGAAGACTAAAGAATACATAAATTTATATAGACCTAATTTTTAGGTAATTTAAGAAACCATAAAAATATTATTTTCATAGACTCGGAGCGAGTCAGATTAGAGAGTGAGCTCTAAAGTCGGATCTGGTTCAAACCCTGGCTTGCCAACTTACTAGTTGTGTCAACTTGGGTGAAGTAACATGAGCTACTTTTTTCCCCAGTTGTAAAAATGAAGATAATACCACCTCCACATTCCTCTTAGGATTGTTGGATAATTTAAGATATGAGTCTAATGTCCTTAGTGTGATGCCTGGCATATTCACTGAATACATGTTAGTGACTATTTTTAAGTACCTTTCAGGTAAAAGTCTTGTCTAGTCAATTTTAATGAAAAGAAAGGCTCAGTTATGATCTTGTTCAAATCTGTTTCCTAATTTTCTTAACAAACTTTTCTTTGTTGTTATAACGGCAAAGACTATATGGCGATCAGGGTTCTGACAGCTTGGTAAAAATAAAAACCAACATACCCAGAAATCATTAAAAGTTGTTGTTTTCTTAAATTCCTAGTGAGGTTTTTCAAATAAGTAAAATAAAATATTTTATAAATACTGCATACATACCACAGATACATTCAGGGATCCCATACTAGTCACAGAGCCAAAATAACATATCGCTTTTTGACAGGGTGCAAGTTCCTGGACAATATTGTGACCAGTAGCTATTTTAATATCTGTAAGAGCTTTAGCCCAGGCTGAAGTGCTCACCAGCCACAAGAAAGTGGAAACGAGAGTAACAACAAAGTCCTAAAGTAAAAAGAAGTATGAATTAATAATGAACAATTAACTTAAAAATATTACATTTAAAATCTATAACGAAGGAAACGAGGAAATGAGATTACACTGAATCCCATGGTACTGAGAAATGGCCTTCATGATATACTGTATAGAAAAGGGCATAGTCAACATAATAAACTTTGCTGTTTCATATTACTAGCCCAGTGCCTGAGCTACAATACTAAATAAGAATTAATCATCTCTTCAGGAGTAAAAGATATTTACACTAGAAATCAAGGTTTTACATAGCCCTTCCCACAATCATACCAAACCACTCACTCCCATGATTATACCTCAGGCCCTGCTATCACCAATAACTGCATCCCTCTATAATCTCTATTTCAATAATCTCAATCCCCAATATCACTTCTTTCCACTCTCTCCCTCCTGTACCCCAACCTCAAAAATACCTATTGACTCCATCAAGACCTACAAACTGATCTTACCACTTGTTTTGTGTCTCTCAACTTCACATATGCTCATATTTCCCTCCTTAATTTATATTCTAAGGTCCTTATAATCCCTTGCATATACTCTTAACTCCCTTATCCTTCTCCTGCTTTCTCATACTTTTCTGGCAAAACTAACTTCAGTTAAATCTAATTCTCTGTGATACAGAAAATGAAATGGTGAAAAGCACATATCTAGAAAGCTTGTCTGTTTAAATTCATGATCACAGAATTTTAAGAATGTTCATTATAATAAGAAAAAGAAGGAAATCTCTCTGAAAATACCTTACCCTAGTAAAGTCTATTTTCTACTAAAGCCTTTGCTACTTCTTACATTTCTAAAAATACGACTGAAGTTTTCAATATTTTGGATAGTCCTTTATTGAACTAATAACATGAATAAAGAAAAAAATATTCTTAATCTATTCCATTGGAAAATTAAAATTGTTAACTAGTACTGTTACAAAGATCTAAAAACCACTTTTTAAAATATGCATTTGTATAATATAAAGTTTAAGTCCCGCCTTGTAAGGAATTAATTCTAGATTCTCTTTCTATACGACCACTAAACTGATCACTCTGAGGTGAAAAATTACTTGACTTTTTGAATGATGCATCTAGGTCAGTTTTACAGTTTGGTTAGACAGTAAAACCTTCCACAAAAAAATAGATTTGAATGCCACTTTTAAAAGGGTTGTCATTTTAGCCCTGGCTGGTGTGGCTCAGTGGACTGAGCGTTGGCCTGTGAACCAAACGGTCACTGGTTCAATTCCCCAGTCAGGGCACATGCCTGGGTTGCGGGCCAGGTCCCAGTAGGGGGTATGTGATGCGAGAGGCAACCACACACTGATGTTTCTCTCCCTCCCTTTCTCCCTCCCTTCCCCTCTGTCTGAAAATAAAATAAATAAAATATTTAAAAAATAAATAAATAAAAGGGTGATCATTTTAAAGCTTACTAAACAAAATATGAGAAATAAGAGGCTCACCGCTAAATTTAGTTTAGAATTTGTTGAGATGACACAGTGGCAAGAAATATCTTCATTTAGAATTTAAATTATAATTTTAACAAAATATCTGATTATCAGTTTCTTTTTAGATAAAGCTTTATAGTCTACAGAAGTTAGAGATTCCTAATACGTAATTTTTGTTGATTAAGCATTGAAAATAGGTAATGTCTAATTTTTTTGAAAGGCACCTAACAACCAAGAAATATTTCATGGGAATGTCAGGTTTAAGAATCTCTCCTCAGATATAAGAAATAAAATAAATGCGGATGAAACAAGATTGTTTTATTCCTTACTTACCATTTGTATTCTTATGATCCAGGTAGCAAAAATTAAAAATAAATAAGTGAATAAATAAAACCTGTTATCTTATTTGATAATTTACTTCATAAATAATTAGAGAAGACCAGTAATACCTCTGTTCTCATTTTAAGTCAGTAATACCTATGCTGCCTTTGTACTTATTTTTCTGTAGTGCGGGTCCAGCTTAAACACCTGGATTACCTCTCAATCTGCAATCAATAATCCAGGGCAGGTTGTACCAACTAAATATTAGAGATTATTTCTATTTTTTAGCTCAGCATACTCTGAAGCCAAGAAAGGTGCTAAGACTTCAAATCCAAATCCTGGTTGCCATCTGAAGTCTCCAAATTAGCTCATGAATCCCACTAATGCTGAATTCTAGAATTCTTTTAGAATTATCTGGATCAGGTTTTAAATTAAGGAATTTAGACCAGGAGTCAGAAAACTCCCTGAAAAATGCCAGACAGTAAATATTTTTGATCTATATTACAACTACCTAACTCTGCCACTGTAGCATGAAAGCAGTCATAGACAATATGTAAATGATGGAGTGTCGCTGTGTTCCAAAAAAAAACATTAAAAAAAACAAAAATATCAGGACTGGATTGCTCAGTTGTTTAGAGCATCATCCCAGTATGCCAAGGCTGCAGGTTCAATCCCTGGTCAGGACACACACAAGAATCAACCAATGAATGCATAAATAAGTGGAACAACAAATCAATGTTTCTCTCCCCACCCTCCCCAAGTCAATAAATAAAATATTAAAACAAAAACAACAAAAAAAACAATGAATCAGATCTGACTTGTGGGCTGTAGTCTGCTGATTCCTGATTATTAACCTCAGTAAGACACTGTAGAGGTATAAAGGGGGTATTTGAGAAGAGAAAAGAAAGGTAAGAATTGGGGACACAGTTATGAGACTCTTAGTACGGACAGCAATTCTACTTATTTTCTCTGCGGCTTACAACCTCAGATGTTCTATTACGTATCTGAATTTTCCCCAGGTGCAAACAAGCCTCTGCATTCTCTAGAGTACAAAAAGAGTGCTGCAAACATGCTAAAAAATTGGCTTAAACACAACGGCAGAAAGCTCATGGCAAACACAGATCAAAATATGCTGAACTAGCTTATGCCAAGAATTTTTATTTCCAGTGGAAGCTGTATTTTACTTCGCATATAATGTATATTTATCTTATACAAATTATTTTTGTATAAAAAGAAAGTAATTACTTACAATCATGGGAAGTTTTCGATTATCCCGATACAGGTTTATGTAACCAACATAGAGCAGAAGAGCAGCAATGCAGTACAGGAAAACGAAGACTGCAAATGTGACATAGAACTGTGCAGAAGAAGAGTAATCTCCAAGAAGGACATAATGTTTCCAATCTATACCACAAACATTTACACTTGGAAGTGCCTGAAATGATGCTTGATTCAACCTATTAAAAAGATTCAAATAAATTTATGAATTAGCTGGACTTTCCCAACAGAGACAGAAATACACAGACAGAATATTGAAATGACATTTCAAAAAATGCTCCCCCAATACAGGGTGGGGCAAAAGGAGGTCTCCAGTTGTTTGCATGGAAAATAATGCAATAGTTGAGAAACAATAATACAAGAATAAGCTCTGTCTAGTGTGTACTCACAGCTGTAAACCTACTTTTGCCCCACCTTGTATATCAAAAACATTTTCCTTTTGGAAAAAAAAGAGAAAAATTCAAATATTTAAATAAATTAAAATTTTCATAAATCATACATAAATTATAAATTACACCTGGTAATTGATTTGTGGTAGGTTGAATATAGGTTAAGAATTTAAATACTTACAAACCCAGATACTATCTTCCTGTAATAAAATTTCAGCAGACTAAGAGGGCTGATACAAAATAATTCACAATTTGGGACATGATATTCCATTCTAGGAGGCAGAGTCTGTATGACTAGCGCCAGGAAAGCCAATTATAATAATTCACATTTTAACCCTGGATTTAATTACCTGCTAATAACTTCACACTGTCTTAATTTTCCCTATCCGTAAATCACAAGAGCACTTTTTGCGAAAGATGCAGTAACAATTCCTTGTACAGGAAATTTATAAGAGAAGGGCTGGAAAATGGAGAGGCAATGATACTAAGCACTTACTATCTGACATATCTTTAATGTAAGATTTCATTTAATCACCAAAACAACCTTAAAAGGTAATTTTCCAATATGTTGAACAGAAAAATTGAGTCTAAAAGGTCACGCAGTTAGTAAGTGAAAGAAGCTTTATACCCTGGCTTAGACATAAGATACATTCAATAAACTGTTCAATGAATACTAAAGTCAAACAGAAGAATTCACAAACACAATATTTATTTTAATTTGAGAGCAAAAAAAATAAAGTTTTATGCTGGTAAAGGCAGCACAGGAACTCACTTCACATAAATCCATGTCCTAAAACTGTATCAAGAACACTACTATTTAGGAATGGCAAACACATGAGAAATTTGGAGTTTTTGTAAGCTGTGTTTACTTTCACATCATGGTTTCTCACCATGGTGATAGCAGTCTCTGTGCTGTTTTGGAATTTCTAATCCAGTGTGGAATGATAGAATAAAAATATCAAATAATAGTTTCTAAATGCTTACTCCCATTTTCTACACCTATTTCACCACAGACCAGGAAAATAGTTTGCAGACAGGCACTGGTCTATATACTACAGTTTGAGTAGCAATGATCACTATTCACAAATAAGGATGTAATTTAAAATATTCTACCCCCCATAGATTAAGTGCTGGAAATCTTAATGAGTCAATATGAAAGTGAAAGAGTTGTTAAACCATACAAAGAAACAACTCACCTGAATGGATAACCAAAAGTAGCTGTAACTGTTTTATTCTCAAGATCTTCCATAGAACATCTCACTAGAATTTCTGTTTTGCCCTTATAACCTCCACAGGTGGCAAAAGCAAATATAGCAGCAAACTAACAAAAGTGAGACAAAAGGGGGGGGGGGAAGCATTATACACCCAAAATATGGGTCATTAAAACTTAAAATTATTATTAAAAACTGGCTCACTAACATTATAGAAATACATACCACAAAAAACAGAAATTCTTAAATACAAATTTAAATGTAGATGGTGAAAAAAATTTACCTGCAACTCAACAAACATGACTTTATTTGCCCCTGAATATAACATAGAAATTAGTATACCAGCCAATATAAAAATTCATTTGCTCATATTCCACATGTACATACAAAATATTAGTATGAAATTCAGAGGAAGTCTTATTCATTAGTATTAAAATCAAAAGGGGTGAAGTGGAAGTATTTTTATTCAGAATAAAATGGTAACTGTAAAGCCAAAAGACTGTATGCAAAGAAGGGATGTTATTTCATGAGCCTATGAGGTCTCATTGTGGGTACTCCATGTCTCAAAAAGCAGCTGGATATTTGTATCGCTAATCATGCAAAATAAAATGTAATGACGTTCTCTCAAACGCTATCCATAACAGAAAAAAATTGGAAGCATCCTAAATGTTGACAGGGAACCAAATAAATTATAATTCACTGATATAATAAAACATTATGTAGTCATTAACATGTTAGGGAATTGCTAATGATATAGAAAAATGTTCATTACAAATAAAATTTGTTTAAACAATGTATTGTGTATGTGTTTACATTTCTGCATTCACACGCAACAAAAACCAGAAGGTTATGCATCAAAATTTTAACAGTGGTAGCCTCTACAGAAGACAAAGGATAATTCCTTTTTCTATTTGTATGTTCTAAATTTTCTATATAACAAAAAACAAAACATGCCAAAAGAAACCCAGATACGATGTAGTGACCAAGAGATCAATCTTTCAGCAAATGCTGATGGCTCTGTTTAAAAAATATAGTTGGGCCCTGGCTGGGTGGCACAGTTGGTTGGAGCATTGTTCTGTACACCAAAAGGTTGTGGGTTTGATCATGGGTTAGGGCACCTATGGGAGGCAACTGATTGATGCTTCTCTCTCTCCCACCCTCTCTAAAATCAATAAAACATACCTTCAAGAGCGTTGTTTTTTTTTTTAAAGTTTATTCATTTATTTTTAGAGAGAGGGGAAGGGAGGGAGAAAGAGAGGGAGAGAAACAACAATGTGAGAGAGAAAAATTACACGCCCCAACTGGGTACCAAACCCACAACCTAGGCATGTGGCTTGACCTGGAATTGAACCAGCGTCCTTTTGCTTTGCAGGATGATGCCCAACCAATTGAACCACACCAGTTAGGCCTCCCTGGGTGAGGATTAAAAAAAAAAGAAAAACAAAAGGTATATTTATGGAATCAGATCACTTCTTACCACCACCATCACAACATCCTGTTCTAAACCATTATTGCCTCTTGCCTAAATTATACATTAAAAGCCTTCTAAATTGATCTTGCTTCTGTCCTTGCCCCTGCTTCAGTCTATTATCAATGTATCAGCCAGAGTAATTTTTTAAAAATAGAAGGCAGAAAATTTTATCCTGTGCTCAAAACTTTTCAATACCTTCCGAGTTGTCTCTGAATAAAAAGCGAAGTTCATATAATGGTCTACAAGACCCATTCCTCCCTTAATATTTCTAACCTCATGTTGCTACTTTTCCCCTGCCAAACCTGTTTACATAAAATGGCCTTCTTACTATTCCTTAAAGATGTTGGATCAACTTCTTAGAGCCTTTGTAATGGCTATTCTCTCTGCCTGAAATAAATTAGCCCACCCTTATCTGTGGTTTCAGTTACCCACAGTTACCTGGTTACCTGTAGCCGACCATAGTCAGAAAATATTAAATGGAAAGTTTCATAAATAAACAATTCATAAGTTTTAAACTGCGTGCCATTCTAAGTTGTGTGATGAAATCTTGTACCATCATGTTCTGCCTGGGATGTGAATCATTCTCCCTGTCCTCACTCTATCTGCTACTTAACCATCGGTTACCTGTTAGCCTAACTGGTTATGAGATTTTGGTATCACAGTGAGACAGTGTTCAAGTAACCCTTATTTTACTTAACAATGGCCCCAAAGCTCAACAGTGGTGATGCTGGCAATTTGAATGTCAGAGAAAAGCCTCAGAGTACTTGTAACATATAGTCATAAGGTCAGGAGTAGCCTAAGATTACATCACAATGCCTCCGTAATTCACCTCACTTCATTTCATCATGTATACAATGCATCATCTCACATCATTACCAGAAAAGGGTGAGTACAGTCCAGTAATACATTTTGAGAAAGACCATATTCACATAACTTTTATTATAGTATATTGTTGCAATTGTTCTATATTATAGTTGTTAATCTCTTACTGTGCTTATAAGATAAACCTTATCAAAGATATGTATGTATAAAAAAAATACCATATGTAAGGTTTGATGCTATCCATGTTTTCAGGCATCCACTGGGGGTCTTGGACCATATTCCCTGCAGATAAGGGGGAACTACAGTACGCGGTTCACTTTCTACTTTACAGCTCACTCTACTGACACGACCTTATCAGAGAGGCCTTTCCCTGACCACACTATATTAAATACGTGTCCCCAACTCCACACCGCCTATTGCCCTTATGTTGCTCTAGTTTTCCTCTATTGTAACTATCACTGCCGGACAGTACTTATAATTATTTGTCAGTTTTTCTCTAGAATGTAAATGCAAAGAGGGCAGTGACTTGGCTTTGCTCAAGGTCACAGATATCCAGCAAACACATCCACTGCAGATCTAATATCACAGCCTATACTGTGGGACAGAGGTATAATGCCTTCCATGGACCCGGGGCCTTGAATCCAGCCATAATCGTGATATATACTTATCAAGGGATCCCCCCCCCACCCCCGTCAGGAAGAAGAAATATAAGAAATCGAATCTGGTTACAGATACAAAGAGTCTGAGTGAGGTAATGTCCAGCACATAGTTTGGAGTCTTCAGTTAAAAGTTACTAGGTAAAGATAGAAGAATGATTACTCTCTGGATATAACTGCGCATAAATACACAGAGTGAAAACAAAAGGCCAGGAAATAAGTCACGGGCATGTGTTTACATTTAGGATTGGGGTGGGGGTGGGGAGGAACATACAAATTAAACCAATGAAACAGAAAAGGTCAGAAACAGACTTGTGCGTATGGACAAGTTACTATCTAACAGAACTGGCACTGCAGACATATCACCAAGGAAAGGAGTGTGGGGTTTTGACTGCAACCTCATGGGAGACCCTGAGCCAGAACCACTCAACTAAGCTGCTCCTATATTCCTGACCCACAGAAATGGTGAGATAATAAATGTCTGTTATTTTAAATGCTAAGTGTGAGGTAATTTGCTATGCAGCAATAGATAATTAATGTAAAGAAGGACTATTCAATAAATGATCCAGATGGACTGGATACTAAATGTAAAAAAGTCTTTAAAAATTTTAAAGACAATATAAAAGAAAATCTGTGACCACAGAGAAGGAAAGAATCTCTTCAGATTTTTAAAAAA
Organism: Mormoops blainvillei; assembly: GCA_004026545.1. Taxonomy (NCBI): domain Eukaryota; kingdom Metazoa; phylum Chordata; class Mammalia; order Chiroptera; family Mormoopidae; genus Mormoops; species Mormoops blainvillei. Next base: position 58,984 of record PVJD01008869.1, read on the forward strand.
ACCATTATGGTTAAAAAGCTTGTTGAACTCAAATTACAGAACGAATTTTTTTAAATCAAAGGCCAGCTTTTCAATGTAAAGCAAGCTACAAACTAGGTGAAAGTGTTTGCAATAATGTCACAAAGGATTTGTGTCTACTTAGATCTAAGAGAAACTCCTGCTCATGTGTACTACAGGACATGCATAAGAATGCTCACAGTGACATTGTTTATAATATCAAAATATGGGGAAAGGGGAAGCAACAGGAAAATGAATAAAATATGGTGGTATATACTTCCAATGGGAAGTTATACAGCAGTGAAGACATGAACTGCAGCTACTCACTTCAACATAGATGAATCACAGAAACCGAATGCTGGGGGAAAAATGGTGCAGGCTACAGAGCATGATGCCACTCTTTTAGACGCTCTGTTTACTTGTTCTCGTCACTCCCACCACTATTTTTGTTCAGGCTCTCACCATTTTTCACTGGGACTAAGCCAACAGACTTTCTCTCATTTCTAATCGCATTCTTATCACCAGTCATCTTCTATAGTGTGCGCTCTAAAGCTGCAGTGTCTAGGAGCGTAGTCACAAACCACATGTAGCTGTTAAGCACTTTAAACAGTCTGAATTGAGATGGCTGTAAATGTAAAAATACAATGGAGTATACCAAGTTAGCATAAAAATGTAAGACATCTCATCGATATTTGTTTATATTGATTACTTATTGAAATACTATTTTGGATACACTGGGTTAATTAAAATTAACCTTACCTGTTTCTTTTCACTTTTTTAGTGTGGATAGTAGAACACTTAAAATTACTACGTTGCCTGTATTTGTAGTTTGCATTGTGTTTCTATTGGAGAGAGCTACTTTAGTGACATCATACTGATCTGAAATAAAAATCTAGTTATGTCATCACTGTGTTTAAAGGGATTTCCTCAATGACTTTCCAGACCTAATTTAAGAAAAGGAAAAAACACCCCAACTTCTTAATTTGATATAAGAAGTATGGCCGAGGTAGCCTCAACTTTATCTTTCCAGATTTATGTACACTACACTCCCTGCCAGGTACTGTATACTGTCACACTGTACTACTTACAATTTCTGACACACGCCATGTGTTTATGTCTTGGATGTACATGTTTCTTCTGTCAGGAACTGCCCCACCCCCATTTTCTAACAAGTTCATCATTTAAGACCCTACCCAATTCTGTGTGGTAGAACTATTTTGTCTCCTTGGTCTGCCCTAGACTTGGGTCATTAACTCTACCATAAGCATTTTTTCTTGTGTATCTTGCCTTGTAAAATAAAAACCAACCCCAACACAAAAAGAATAGAAACCAGCTTTCCACTTAATACAAAAATCAGTAAATAAATGGCATACTGTACTATACTTTCTTTTTTCTTCAAACTATGCCTTTATATTTCTCTTAGTGGACTGTCTCGTCTTTGCATTTGGTCTTACAGAGGATTTTTAGTACCTCCCTGGCAGAAGGCCTGGCACATACAAAATGCACATTAAATAACTGTTTAATTAAAGAAAAAGATCAACTTCCAATAGTCTATAAATAAAACCGTATTTTGAGTCTTACATAACCATCATTTTGAAGCTGCTTCTTTATTAGCAGGATAGATAAATGTCATATTTGCAATTCTGGTTTTTATCTTATGGAAAAAAAAGGAGAGATGGGAGACTTCCAGCCAAGACAGAGGCATAGGTAGATACACTGTCTCCTTGCACTACCAAAAGGACAACAACAAATTTAAATACAAAAAATAACCAGAACTGCCAGAGAATCGAACTGTATGGAAGTACAACAACCAAGGAGTTAAGGAAGAAACATTCATCCAGACTGGCAGGAGGGGCGGAGACAGGCAGCCGGGGAGGAGAGGATTCACGGCAAGGCTGGGGCTTGGCAGACCGGGCGGTCCCACATTTGTGTGCAGATAAACCTGGAGGAACAACTAGGGAGTGAGAGAGAGAGTGCAACCCAGGGTTCTGGCGCAGGGAAAAGCAAGCCTCAAAACTTCTACTGGTAAAAACCTGTGGGGGCTGGGGTTGAGGCAGCGAGAGAAGCTCCCTGCCTCATAAGAGAGTTCATCTGGGAGACCCACAGGGTCCTAGAACACACACAAACCCACCCACCTGGGAATCAGCATCAGAAGGGCCCAATTTGCTTGTGGGTAGTGGGGAAAGTGACTGAAAGCAGGGCGAGAGCTGAGCAAGCGGCACTGTTTCCTCTCTGACCCGCCACACCCCTCCACATACAGTGCCAAAACATACATTGCTCCACTCTGGTGAATACCTAAGGCTCTGCCCCTTACAACGTAATAGGAGCACTGAGACAAAAAAAAAAAAAGTGGCCCAAATGAAAGAACAGAACAAAGCTCCAAAAATAGAGCTAAGTGATGAAGAGATACTCAACCTATCAGATGTAGAGTTCAAAACACTGGTAATCTGGATGCTCACAGAAATGATGGAGTATGGTTGCAAACAGAGGAAAAAGTAAAGGCTTTGCAAAGTGAAATAAAGAAAAATACACAGGAAACCAACAGTGAAGGGAATGAAACTGGGACTCAAATCAACAATGTGGAGCACAAAGAAGAAACAAACATTCAAACAGAATAGAATAAACAAACAAGAATTCAAAAAAATGAGGAGAGGCTGAGGAACCTCTCGGACAACTTAAAACGCTCCAACATCTGAATCACTGGGGTGCCAGAGGAGAAGGGAAGAGCAAGAAATTGAAAACTTATTTGAAAAAATAATGAAGGAGAACTTCCCAATCTGGCAAAGGAAATAGACTTCCAGGAAATCCAGGAAGCTCAGAGAGTCCCCAAGGAAGCACACACCAAGGCACTTCATAATTACATTACCCAAGATCAAAGATAAGGAGAGAGTCTTAAAAGTAGCAAGAGAAAAGGAGACAGTTACCTACAAAGGAGTTCCCATAAGACTATCAGTTGATTTCTCAAAAGAAACCTTCCAGGCAAGAAGAGGCTGGAAAGAAATATTCAAAGTCATGAAAGACAAGGACCTACAATCCAAGATTACTCTATCTAGCAAAGTTATCATTCAGAATGGAAGGGCAGATAAAGTGCTTCCCAGACAAGGTAAAGTTAAAGGAGTTCACCATCACCAAGCCCTTATTAAATGAAGTAGTAAAGTGAGTAATCTAAGAACAAGAAGATGATCAAAAATATGAACAGTAAAATGACAACAAACTCACAATTATCAACAACTGAACCTAAAAAGACAAAAACAAACTAAGCAAACTGCAAGAACAGGAACAGAATCACAGAAATGGAGATCACATGGATGGTTCCCAGCAGGGAAGGGGTGGGTGGAGAATGGGGGCAAAGGTAAAGGGAATAAGAAGCATAAGTGGTAGGTACAAAGTAGACAGGGGGAGGTTAAGAACAGTATAGGAAATGGAGAAGCCAGAGAAATTATATGTACGACCCATGGACATGAACTAAGTGGTGGAATGCTGGTGGGACGGGGGGTGCAGGGCAGAGGGGAATAAAGGAGAGAAAAAAATGGGACAACTCTGATAGCATAATCAATAAAATATATTTTTAAAAAATCAAAGGGGAAAGAAAAAAAGAAAAACAGGACAAGACACACACATTTACTAAATGGCATACAAAACAATCTGAGAGTAAATTATCCAATATCTCACCTCTCCCATTTTACTGCTATTTTTCAGATTTTAAGTTATATACTGGGTGAAACCTGGCCTGCAGAATATATTTGTGTGGTCTTTCCAGTACTGATAAAAAATGTGAATTTGTTGTCAATATTTTAATATCAGCATACCGTACATAAAAATTTGAATATCCTGCTTTTCCTGAGTGTAGGGAAACTGAAGATATGGCAACATCAGACCCAGAGTGCCATTAAGCAAGACAGGGCATGTGCCTTCCAGATTTATCACCACTCTCTCAATAATTATCAGGATGTGTGCTGGAGTTTACAAGTAATCAATTAATTTATACAATTGTTTTTTGTCTGAATAGCTTGTTTCATTTATTTGTGTACTTTATGAGGGTGGTTCCTACGAGCACTTCAGGGTCTACTCCTAGTCTAAAATGAGGAGCACTGTATGCTAATTTATATTTCTTTGCCACTTGTGAAATTCATTTTCATTCTATGTCCCATGAAGAATGAAACTGCTTACATGAAATTCTATCTGTATGGTAACAATAAGAATCCAGGACAAGATGGTAACAAGCTTCTCTTCAGGTCAAAAAGGTTCCATATTCATTATGACAGCCTCAAGTCGCCAGAGAAACAGTTCTACGTACCTGTCTGCCCAGCAGACCTGGTCCAGAAACATGACAGCTCTCACTAATTCAGAGATCTGGAACTCTGGAGTTAATATTACAGCCCTGTTCTTTAGAACACTACTCTCCAAAAAGACTACAGTACTGAACTGGTGTATAAGAAGAAACTATCTGACCTGTTTATGTCTACTCTTAGACTGACACAAGGAATTAAAACTTTATTAAAATTAATATACCACTGAAACCCATGCTGGAGCTGCATGTCAAAGAGTCACATGTTAGCACAGTATGTTGGGTTGTCCTGAAGGTATGAAGAGTTTTACAACATAGAAGGACAGACAGTGATATCTTCACCTATTCTTTCACTTTCAGTGTTTGTGTATCACAACCTGAATGTACCTGGCCAAGTGATTTTATGAAATAAATTATCTAGTTTAACCAAATCTTCACAAGATAAACTGGTAGCATAAAAATATCTTCAGAAACTAAACTGATAATATAAAAACTCATGTTCAAAAGAGAAAATAGAAGCATTAGCACCCTATGTGAGCTAATATTCACCAGCCGCATTACAAGGTGAAAACAGACTTCACTTAATCTGAACACAAGAAGGTTAAAAAAAAAAAATCAGATGAGTATCTTAAGATTTAAAAATATGAATGAAATTTACCCTGAGTATGTCATATGCCTTAAGATACTCATATGGTAAAATATGCATCTAAGTTACAGATGCATATTGGGGCTCTGGTGCATAAAATTTTAATAAGTCTATAAGTCTATTAACTGATAGAGATTCATGATAAAAAAAGTTTGGTGATTCCTAGTATTTTCTTTTTTTTAAAATTTATTTTATTTTTAGAAAGAGGGGAAGGGAGAGAGAAAGAGAAGGAGAGAAACACCAATGTGTGGTTGCCTGAAGCACCCCCCACCGGGGATCCAGCCCACAACCGAGGCATGTGCCCTGACTGGGGAACCAAACCAGTGACCCCTTGGTTCTTAGGCCAACACTCAATCCACTGAGCTACGCCACCCAGGGTGATTCGTAGTATTTTCAATGAGTTACTTATCCTACAGCCAGAGTCCCAGTCCTCGCACGTATTCCCAGACCTTGCTCTGCACACTAAGGGTTCTACTGAGGAACATTAGTACTCATCTAATTTATGAGTGTCTTTTACATGCTTCCATTTGCAGGGTCCTCACTGCTGTTTGGTTTCATCATTAATCTGATCTCATCTACTTAAATTTATTTCTGTCCAAGGGTTAGTTTAGGAAAATGATACTATAGTATTGTTTAAGCAAATGAAATGTACAATTGAAATCTCCAGAAATAGACCTAAATGTATATGGTATATGTGTTTATGTGCAAAATCAAATATACACTCCTTTACTATATCAAATTATCATTTAATATTTAAAATGAACTATCACAGCATGTTTGTCTTTACTATTATTTAGAGCCTAGAGCCAACATATTTATTTTTATGAGTCAAAGTCTGAAGGATTTCTTGAAGATACTCATTTTTAAGAACATTTTGTTATTGATGCTGATATTGTAGTTTACTTCCACTGAGCAAATAAGTCAGTTACAAAGCACTTCAGTTTCGCCCTTCTACCACCTCCCTCTGCTTGTGAAATACAATCATAGAAAATTCTAAACAGACTTGTTAGTACAATTCTATAACCCTTAAGAATTTGGAGCATGAGAAATAAACTTGAGTTCCTGCTGAAATAAAGAGCGAGAAGTTTTTTGTTAACTCTTATTATATGTTGAAAACATTTTTATGCCACCTTTTTTCTCAAATAATTGTTAACCTGACTATGAAACTAGAAGTCTCTGGGGAACCAAAATATACTTATTTTAAAATCATTTCAGATTGCTCTATTATTTTTATGTCTTTTGGAGTGAATCACTATCCTGACTGTTGAGTTGGCTGTCTTGAGGTTGAGTTTGTCACTTCATAGAAAGTTGGTAGTATTTGTTGCCACTGATATAATTTGAACTTTAAGTGAAAATAAGTTTCCTTCATGTATTTTAGGATACTTGATGTAGGCTCAACTTGAGAGTTTGTTAGTTTCCCCTTTTCTTCCCCTGTCTAGTGGTTTCATAGTCATCTCTCTGTCTGGTAGTTTTATGGTTGTTTCTACCTGGCCTTCTGAGTCTGCCAGCCCACAAACAGCACGTTACTATGAAGCCTCCAAACAAACAACATGAGAATATTTAAGTTATTACAAATCCAGATCCTACACTGGCAAGTGGATTGATTCAGGTCTCAGTTTGGAGGCGGTATCTCTTTGCTTTCTACTTCTCCAAGTACTCAGTTCTATGTAAGATTTATTTCCCAGAGCTGGGAAACAGTCCGTCTCCCACCCATATCTTCTGTTCCACTTCTGGTCCCCAATGATATTTACCTGATATGATAGCACCAATCTCAACTGTGGTCTGTGGAGTCCTGGAAGTACCCAAGACCCTTGTAGGGAATCCATGAGGTCAAAAATATTTTCATAATATTATTAAGACATCACTTGCCTTTTACTCTGTGTTGACATTTGCACTGATTTAAGCAAAGGCATTGGTGGGTAAAACTGCTGGGTTTTGGTAACAATCAGCAATAACATCAAACTGTTATGCACTTGCGGTTTGAAAAAAGTCAGTTTCACTTACAAATACTTTTGATGAAACAGTAAAATTTATTATTTTATAAAATCATGATATGAGAGTCATCTTAATATTCTCTAATGAAACACGATGTACACAAATAAAGACTTTCACTGAATACCAAAGTACAATGGTTGTCTCCAGGGAAAGCATTTAAACAACTGAATTATATGCTGAACTACCATTTTACCTTGAAAGAATAAGTGATAAGCAAAAAATAGTTATTCAGACTTGGATATCTGGCAAGTATTTTTCTCAAAAATGAATGAAGTGAGACTTTAACTTCAAGGAAAACGGGCAGGATGTGTTCCAGTGATGTAATTAAAGTTTTCAAGTAATTTATTATTGTTATTTTATTTTTTAAAAGATTATTTATTTGTTTATTTTTAGAGAGAGGGGAGGGGTGGGAGAAAGAGACAGAAACATCAGTGTGTGGTTGCCTCTTGAGTGCCCCCAGCTGGGGACCTGGCCTGCAACCCAGGATGTGCCCTGACTGGGAATCAAGACTGTGACCCATTGGTTCTCAGGCCAATGCTGAATCCACTGAGCCAGACCAGCCTGGGCTATTATTATTATTTTTAAATAAATAAATGTTTTTAAATACATTAGCTTAAATTCCTAATATGTTAAATACTGATTGATATAACCCATGTAAACAAAAGCTCCTTGAGGTCCACAATATTTAAGAGCATAAAGGAGTTCTGAGATCTGAGTGAGAAGCATTGTATGAAAACATTACTCTGTTATCAGATTGCTATGTGTGTTCTGAAAGCAGTGACAACACATGCATTTTGTCTCTGAAAATTACATCTGCTCTACCCCTGAGAGTGTTCATGGTAAATGTTTGAGAGGATTTCAGGTAGTAAAAACAGAGAGCAAAGGTATGAGTTCATAAGTCTATTAATAAGCTTTAAGTGTAGAAAGTCCTGGTGGGCACAAAATGTTATTTGAAATCCTTTTTCCCTTTCCATAATAGGGGGGAATATGAACACAAATGGCAGGGTTAAAGGAAAGATAAGTTTCCTAAAAAGTAGTCTTTGTTACAGGCTGATAAACCTAAAAATGTCAAGTTAAGCAAATTGATGAGACAAGCATCCCTCTATATGCCCCACTCTCCACACTCTGCAATACGGTTCACATTTCCTGGGGTGCTCCTCTGTGCCATATTGTAAGCCACGAAATTAGAATAAAACATGGTCCCTGTTTTCAGAAATGTTATAGTCTGCTTGGGATGACTAAACTTTAAATATTTTATATGAACTATTATGTATTTCTGAAAGTCTGTGGTTTAAAGAACTTGATATACGTGATGCTCAAAGGGTTATGGGTTTTCTTATGGTTTTTCACACTAATTTTCCTGGATAATAATTTATCCCAAAGTAATGGTTTTAAAGGCATAAATATAAAATCAGGAAAAAACGTCAAACTTGATAAATTAATTAGGAAGATACTACTAGCTCTTAAGATCCTGTTATAAACATGCCCCAAACAAACATGAAACAAAATTACTCCAGATACCTTATGTTTTTGTTTTTTAAGCCTGAATTTTTTGGTAATATTTTCAATAATTTATTAAAAGACCAATTAGAAACACAAAGATAAATTATCAAAATGACTAAGAACAGATTGTTAAGAGTCCTGGATGTAGTAATATTCATGGGATACTGGGTAAATTATTTAATTTCTCTAAGTTTCAGTAACATGGGATAACAATTCTTGTAAGTTGTCAGAGGATTAAATGAAAAAGTACAGGTAAAGCCCTCGCAACGGTATTGTACTCAATAAGTAATCTTGTTACTAGAATAAAGCTGACCAGCACTGACAAAAATATTCAGAGATGATTAATAATTCTAAAATTCAAGTTATTTAGTCTGTAATTCCTTATATACTCCCCACACAGTACCTCTTCTCTAATTTTGTGTGTGTGGAATTAGAAAAGCATATTACTTGGATTCCTTAAGGGCTAAACATTTGTTTAGTGTCTACCCTATGCAAGACAGCATCAAGAAAGTCCAAAATACAGTGTTCAATATTAAAAGGAGATATCATCTTAAAGAAAAACTTTGATCTAAATAGTAGGGATAACTGACTATAAAGGACCAAATTAAAATTTATGAGAGAAATATTAAATACTTGAAAAAGCTGTTTTGGTAAAATTAATTCTTGACTATTACTTCCATGTTCAACTCCTACACATGGGGAATCTACTCTTTCTTTCTTTCTTTTTATTAATCCTCACCTGAAAATATGTTTATTTTAGACAGAGGAAAGGAGGGAGTGGAAGGGAAGGA
>PVJD01008870.1:0-68212 GCA_004026545.1 Mormoops blainvillei
TCACAGAAGTGGAGATCACATGGAGGGTTATCAGCAGGGAGGGGGAGGGTGGAGAATGGGGGGAAAAGTACAGGGAATAGAAGCATAAATGGTAGGTACAAAATAGACAGGGGAAGGTTAAGAATAGTATAGGAAAGGGAGAAGCCCAAGAACTTATATGTATGACCCGTGAACATGAACTAAGTGGGGGAATGCTGGTGGGGGGTGGTGTAGGGCGGAGGGGAATAAAGGGGAGAAAAAAGTGGGACAACTGTAATAGCATAATCAATAAAATATATTTTTAAAAATTCAGTCTTTATCAACTGCCAGTTATGCCACTGCAGGGACAGCAGCCAGTACAAATGCCCAGGATGAAGAGCTATCTCTGTTTTTATTCCTGATGAAGGGAGCTATAAGGAAAGGCCACACTGATGGAGAACTGCTCTTAAAGTTCCTTAATAAACCACAGTTCTAAAGGAAATTATTTTAAAAGGTAAAGATTTGGGTCTCTTTCACTAATTCCATTCATGTTACCATCTTCTTTTTGTTCCTCTTGATCTTAGAATTCAAAATCAGTTTTGAGGTATTTCTGCCACCTGGCAGGACTATTCTGAGGGATAAGGGCCCAGGAATAGTCATAATCTCTCTTTATAACCAACTAAAAAACAAAAAACACTGGCAAAATGGAGTCAAAATGAATATTAGAAGTAGCAATGTAATCTGCGGTGTACAGTAGAGATTTGAAAATCTTACTCGCTTTCATAACATGAAATCACTATGAAATGTAGAGAGTATCCAACTGGACTTACTTCACTAGTGCAGAAATTTAATGAGTAGTCCATAGGCTAAGTGGTCCAAGGCAAAATAGTTATGACTAATAGTTCTAAGGCCTAAGGCTTCTAAATCCCAGCTCAATTCTTTCTCAATACAGTCTCACAAGTGATATTGAGGGCTAATATGACCAGTATGTACATTGATTATATTAATAATTTGCAAAGACTGCAAGAAAGACTTCTCCTCTATTGCCTGAAATTCAGGAACCTTAACATGTAAGACCTAAAGTATTAACACTAGGTTATACTAAAAAATTAGGTTTTTATCTAGAAAATTAACAGAGAGATAATAAAAAATGGACCAAAAAAAGTCATGTGCAAATAATACCAATGATCTTGTAGACAGTAATGGCCTAAATGTGTTATACAAAGAATTTTCAAACATGATACTTGACAACTGTGATCTGTATTGTCAGGAATTTGTTGCTAACACAACAATCGAATTTGTAAATAATTTACTTTTGAAAATGTATTTTAAAAATTTCAAACAGCCCTATTAAAAAATGAGCAAAGGACTTGCACAGATATTTGTCGAAGGAAAATATATAAATGGCTAATAAGCACATGAAAATATACTCAACATCACTAGCCATCGGAGAAATACAGATCAAAATCACCATCAGATATAACTTCATACCCCCTAGCTTGGGTACTATTAAAAAAAAAGCAGAAAATAACAACTTTTAGGAAGAATGTGTATACTGTTGGTGGAAATGTAATGTGGTGCAGCTACTGTGGGAAACAGTATGATGGTTTATCAAAAAGTTACAATTAAATTTACTGTGCAATCCAGCAATTCTACTTCTGGGTCTATACCCAAAAAGACTGGAGGCAAGGTCTTGAAGAGATATTTATATACGGATGTTCACAGCAGAATTATTCACAAAGGTCAAAATGTAGAAGCATCCCAAGTGTCTACCAACAGGTGAAAGGATTAAAAAAAAAAAAGTAACAAAAAGACATAATTATATGAAGTACCTACAGTAATCAAATTCATAGAGACAGACAGTGAAGTGGTGGTTGCCAGGGGTTGTGGAATAAGGGGTTGAGAAATAATTATTTCATGGTTACAGACTTTCAGTTTGGGATGCTGAAAAAGTTCTGGAGGTAAACGGTGATAACAGTTGCACAATAATGTGAATATGCTTACTGCTACCAAACCGTACACTTTAAATGATTCAATGGTAAATTTATATTATATGTATTTTAAAATTTAAAATATATATACATACATTGTATATGTCATAAATAATTTACATATATATTACATATTTTGTATATTATATTATTTATATATAATATACAATATATGTTTACATATTTCTATGTATATTCAAATTAGAATAGAGTCAAGGTTATCACTTTAAGAATATCAAACCGACTTATTTGCATAAAAGTATTCTTTGGTTGTGTGGAGGAAGGGTGGACTTACTAACAATTCAGGAGTCTAGGTACATCTGTGGAAACGGGCTGTACCAATGAATGTCAGGGTAGAGAAAAGGCTGACTGTAACACAGACAGATGTCCTATTAACTTGGTTTCTGGTAAATAAGGACTCATCCAAAAACCCAGCTACTAAGAAAATTATTGCCTCATGGTCTCATTTCAACTTTTTCTCATGATGCTGCTATGAGTTTATGCTTTAAATCACCTTCTCCTTTACAGGAAAAAGAAGACTAAGGGAAAGAAAAAAGAAACAGATAGAGTCTCTTGAACCAAATTCCCACTAACTTGGCGACTATATAATCAAGAGTTAGGCACTCTAAAATGCCGAAAAAACTAGTTGTCAACTGGGCACTCTGGGGCCAAGTGGAGATCATGCAAGGCCAGCAGACTAGGAAGGGTGAGCAGAGTATTTATGATTTTAAAAATGGAGAAAAATGAGCACATGTTCAAAGAGAGCATGGAAAACTAGATTTCTGAAGCACTGAAAAATCATAATATGCAGAAACACACCAACTACATCAAGAACCAGAACACACTTTAAAAAAAAAATTTAATATTAGAGAATAGCAAAACACTTTAAAGTAACATAATAAAGATATTCAAATTTCTAAACAAAGAACTAATAACCATTTTAAAAATCAAGGAATTAGCCCTGGCTGGCGTGGCTCAGTGGATGGAGCGCCGGACTGCAAACCAAAGGGTTGCCGATTTGATTGCCAGTCAGGGCACATGCCTGGGTTGCGGGTCAGGTCCCCAGTAAGGAGTGCATGACAGGAAACCACACAGTGATGTTTCTTTCCCTCTCTTTCTCCCTCCTTTCCCCCTCTCTAAAAATAAATAAATAAAATCTTTTTTTAAAAATCAAGGAATTAGGAAACAAAATCAGGCAGAAATGAAATAAGGTAGAGAAGAAAATAAAATAAACAGTGATCTTAGAAAAGAAGTAATAGTTATGAAGTACAAAAAAAAAAAAACTTGAAGAAAACTATTAAGTTGGTAGAAAGTACTGAGAAATTGACCAGTACATGAGGACAAAGAATAGTTAAGATACATGGTTGATAACTAAGAAGCTCCAATATACAAGAGTGGACCAGAAAAAGGTGGTGGATGGAATGGAGGAGAACCACTATTTAAAGAGAATTAATAACAAAGACTTTTCTAGAGAACTAAGTGTGGTAAATAAAGATAAATCCATGCTGCATCACAGTAAAATTGGAGGACTTTCAAATGTAAAAAGAAAGACAAACCAGAGAAAGGCATTATTATCTGCAAAGGAGTAACAATTCTGTTAACATCAGACTTCTCAAAAACAAAGGCCAGAAGTAGTATATTCAAAGTGTTTTGGGAGAATGACTGCCCTTCTAGAATTTTATACCCCACTGGATTACCATCAAGAATAAGGGCAACATAAGCACATTTTCAGATATACAAAGGCCAAAGGAGTTTACCACTTATAATCCCTCATATAAAAAATATTCAAAGGATATATTTCATTAAGAAAAAAAGCAAACTTTAAAAAAAGGCTTAGTATAAAAACCGGTGAACACAAAATTGGATAAAATGTTTGTAAATGCGCTTAACTATTGACTAATTAAAAAGTTTTTTTAAATGCCAAGAAAATAAAAGAATATTACAAACAACTTCATGCCAATACATTTGAAAGTTAGATGAAATGGGCAAATTCCTAGCAAAAATACAATTTATTAAAAGTGACACAAAACAAAAACAAAATCTGGACAGCTTAATAACTAGGAAAAATTTTATCAGTGGTTTAAAATTTCCCACAAAGAGAACTTCAGGCCCAGAAGGCTTCTCTGGTGAATTTGATCAAAAACTTGAGAAAAAAAAAGTAACATCAGTCTTCAAAATATTCTCACAAGGAATAGAAAAAGGAAATAGTGGCCCTGGCCAGTGTGGCTCAGTTCGTTGGAGCGTGGTCTCATACACCAAAAGGGTACAGGTTCAATTCCTGGTCAGGGCACACACCTAGTTTGTGGACAGAATCCCCGAGGGGGGCCCATAAAGGGGGCAACAAATCGCTGTCTCTCACATCGATGTTTTTTTCTCTCTCTTTCTAAAGTCAAAAAACATATTAAGGAAAAATTTAAAAGAAAAAGGAAATACTTCCAAAATTAGTTTTATGAGGCATAATCTTAACATCCAAACCTGATTAGAAAGAACATCAAGAAACACAGAAAGTTACAGGACTCATCTCCCCCTGAACGCAGAGTTAGAAATCCTACATATCTGCAAATCAATTCTAGAAATATATAAAAAAGATACTGTATTTTAACCAAGTTATGTTTATGCAAAAAACAATCACTACATGTCACTATATTAACAGAATAAAGCCAAAAAATAATGAGATCACCTCAAAATATATGGAAGGGCCTATTAAATTTTAAATCATTTACTAAAAAAACTCATTACAAACTTAGAAATAAAAGGAAACATCCATAATTTTTATAAAAGGCTTTACCAAAAAACTTACAGCAACCACTTTAAATAAATACTAATTTCAAAACTTTCAAGATCAGACATTTAATTAGGTTTTAATTTTACATTACCATAGTTCATTTAGTTCAATCTCCCCAATTAGATTTACTCCAATAAGAATCAAAGAATCGTTCATGATAAAATAACTTTTTCGAAGTCAATATAAATTATCTTTCACATTTAGATCTACAAACACCCTGGAATTTACTGTTGAATAACTATAAATATGGGGTCATTTTGTTTTTTCCCTATGGATACTCAATTATCCCTCCTCCACTTGCACTAAAGGCTTTCCTCCTGCCTCTCTGTTCCCTAGTATAGATTTTATCATAATTCTAGCATAACACAGGGGTGTGTTTCTGGGGTTCATACTGCATTCCAGGGGCTTATATGTCTATCTTGCATCAGTTCCAAACTCTCAAAGTTATTGTAGCTTTTAAAAAGACATCAGATGAAGCAAATCTTTTAACTTAGTTATTTGCCTATTCCTGGCCCTCTGCATTACCATGTAAATTTTAGAATCTGCTCATGAAATTTCTCATATAATTTCTCTGAATTTCTATTTTTTAACTATTTTGGCTATTTAATGGATATTTTGAAACAATCCTACAAATTGTTTTTGGATATATGCAAATAACATTAGAATGGTAAACATCAACTTGAAGTCCATTGTCACCTCTGGGAGGAAAGCAGGAAGAGGAGAATGTCATCAAGGAGGTATAGGTCTGTCAACTGCATTTCTAATGCTTTTAGTCCTGAAAGGAATCTGTGGTAGAATCCTACCATATTTGATAGAGGTAGACAGCTGGTTGGAGGGCACACAGTCCTATTTATTAACAAGTCAAGTCAAGGAATATATGTAAGTATGTTTAGAATATTTCGTCATTTTAAAAATGAATAAAAATAAATATAAAATAGTTACATGGATGCAAACACTAATTAATGTGTAGTTCAAACTCTGCCAAACAGACTCCATGAGGGTCATCTATTTATAATTCACTATCCTTGGTAGTGAATTATAGTCAATAATTATAATTTATAAATCTCATATGGAGGCTCTTTAGAAAATAAATTTTCCCCTTTTATTGAAAGAAAACATTTGATTCATTACTCAGCCAAGTGATAGAATAATTAAGCTACCCACTACATAAATTACTGCTTACTTTACCCATTCTTCATTTTCAAGATCACAAGATTACACATACAAAATGAAAACATAAACATACCACTGGAAATGCTGTGCAATGATGTCAGCGCAAAGCAATTCTTATTTCTCTGCCTAAACTTGGGCTGACTTTTAAGTCCTGACATTTCAGGTGAACCCAAATTCTCCTCTTATTCTTTGTGTAAAGGAGCAGTGTACACCTCTAATAGAAACTGTGAAGAGATTTGTTTTTCCTGTTGTACAGGATGAGGTCAATTAAAGACACAGAACAACTACTCTTACCTATGTTGACTAAGAGTTCAGTAAGGTAAATTAATTTATTTAATTTGGTCTCTAGAACATGAATATAAACCTTGGATTTTCCATTTGCATTGGCTCTAATCAACACTTCTTATTTCTTTGATAACTCTGAGGATCTCATTCCCTGGGTGAGTGACCTTGAGGTTAGTATCTCAGTCTTTTTCCCTTTGGCCAATATAGTTAACTTAGTTGGATGTGCCACGATGACCCTGATTTCTATACTAACTTTCAAACAGGGAAAAAAATGCCCCATAGCCACATACTATCTATGAATCCATACATCTGTCCTGTGAAAGTAGGTAGAGCCAGTTCCAGGCAAAAGGAGTATTTTACATTTGACTAGGGATCAAAGCATCAAACTAAAGGAAGCAAACTGTAATGAGTGATTTCAAGCACTAGCTGAGAGAAGGTAAAAGATTTTAGGGTGGAATAGCTTTTCAAATAGTCCCATTATCCCACTTCATAAGTGACTGTCTATTCATAAAAACACTGCCATAGTAAGAGATAGTTGCCTACAGGGAGGGTCTAATTGAATCCATCTGGCATTGTTGGTGGCAAAATAATGCAAAATCGTAAGTCTCGCTTATGATAAGAACAAAGTATAAGTATCAGAAAACAGCAGGTTAACTTCAACTACCTTGAAAACGAGCAATGAAGAAAGTCTGCTGAGGACTTCTGAAAAATTTTGCCTTATATTTAAAAAGGAAACAAGGGCATGTTTCTGCTTTGGACCTTGTTGTAGGAGTGGTGCTTGATGCCCCTGCTGACTTCTCTCAAGAGGAGAAAAATGCTCAAATTTTAGAGCCCTGGCATTATTGAGGGTTTCCTGATATTTTGTTCTTATTTAAGCCATTCTGAGTTTGGTCTTTCGGTTGAAGCCAAAATGCACCCCTACTGCTCTCTTGTAAGAATTACTTCCCACAGTCAAATCTGGAAAAAAACCCATTGACCTACCCATCATTGCTTAATTGACATGTTCTTTCTTCCTATGGCAAGTCCTTCAGAACTGTTTGTTTCTGGTCTTCATTCTGATGATTTCTTTTTAAAACTATAACTCTTTTCTCCTCAGCTTTATGGAGGTATAATTGACAAATCAGAATTATATCTGTTTATGGTGTGCGACATGATGATTTGATACATGCATACATTATGAAATGATTATTGAAACTGTAACTTTTAACTTTATAACCCATCAACTATTCATATCTAGAATAGATGATTCTGCAGTATTAATGTATCCTTTTGATTCCAGAGATAAAAATACCAAAACCTCTTCTAGTTAGATAGATGATTCCTAAAATATATTGCACATAATTTGTCAAATTTTATAGATGTTGGCAAGATATAAGGTTTAATGTGTTGTCTATAAATAGAAAGTTCTTGTACATTTCCATAAGGTTAATAGCCAAGAAAATGTAATATGGGTATTGAATGTGTGTGTATATATAAAGGTCATATAACACATATCCTTCCAATCTACACTACAAGGAAGCTATTAAAGTAGATGCTGAGGGCCTCCTTATCTTTTTTTTTAAGTGCCTTAAATGAAGAAGAAATTTGTGGTAGCAATTCTCTAAATACATAAATATATCACAGGACCACTGTTTTCACAAAAATACAGAGCAGTCATAAATCTGCAGGCCCCTGATGAGAGAGGCTCCAGTACAAACATGCGGTCACAATCCACAGGGCTCTGAATAGACTATGGGCCAGTGAAATGTCCTGGTATCAGAAAGCTGGGGTTATATAACTCCACTGCTAGCAAAGCAAGCTGAAGATGAAACTGTAGGCATGAAGGACCAGGAAACATGAAGACTGGGTCTGCTGTGCTCAGAACAGTGTGTTTTGTAGTAGTTGTGGTGACAGCAGTGACAGTAAGAGCAGTGGTGGCAGCAAAAGTATGAATATGGATGAAATGCTTACTATGTAACAGGCTCTGTTATGAACCCTTTACGTATAAGCACTATAATGATTCCCAATACAAACTTGTCCATTCTCTTGCTCATTGCATCTCCTTGTTTGGCAGTCAACAAAGATTACAGTGCATATATAAAAGGTTTTATGGTTGGTTATCTTCTGCACTTCTTCCTCTACCTCTTTCTGTTAGTCTTTCCTGGGATAAATGTCCCTTTTCCAGCAAAACAAAAATACTTAAGTGCTTTTTTGTGTGAGATGGGAAAAGTGAACGTGGAAATACTGAAAAAATGTGAGATGCATTAATTTCTTGCAACACAATGAAGCTGATGTGATTCTCACAGCTGAGTTTATTTGGGAATAGAATGAGGAAACACTACATAATCCTGCATTAAGTCTCTATCAGACAACAGTACGATAATGAAAGCAAAACTAGATCTAGGAGCACTGTTTTCACAAAAATACAGAGCAGTCATAAATCTGCAGGCCCCTGATGATTCCAAGCTATGGAGATTAGCAAGTAATCACAGGCTCAAGTCCTAATATAATTCTGGAGAAACATGGAAGGACTTGAAGAATTAACTGGCAAAAAAGAATTTTAAATAAGGAAAATTTTGACCTTCACATGCATTGGTCAGTATCAGCAAAATTCTACTTTCACCTATATATAGTTCCATCATTTTACCTTCCTATTATTTCATAATTACCTCTTGATAAATCTAGATTTTGAAGGAATCAACCTGAAGTCAGGAACTGTCGATTTCACGTTCCAGAACAGTGCATGGTCTAGGCAACAACAGAGTTTAGTATTTAGTAGATCAATATTAGGAGCTCTCCAGAGTGGTTCTAAGCCTCAGTTTCATCATCTGTAAAATGGGCTTACAGTACCTATTCCACTGGATAGTGACCAATGGAAGCTATAATATAGTCAAAGTATTTAGTTCAGTGACTTGGACACAGTACTCAACAAATGGCAAGTATTATAAGGTACTAAACAAATTAATGTATAGATGTATGGTTCACTGAACTATGATTGCCAGAAAACAAGTAATGGAAAATGGCCAGCCCTGCTCTTAATAAACTCCCAGTCCTCATATAACACAACACTCACTGCTGATGCAGAGTACAATAGGGAGGGCACGAACAAACTCTGCCACAGTTTCTCCGGGGCTGGGGGAAGGGGAATGACCAGGTTGATATAAGCCCCTTTCATAGTTACAGACTACCAAATTCTACATGCTTTCGGTCTTAATCTTTCATCATCTCTAGTTTTACTTATTTCTAATTTAAATATTAACACTCTCTTTTCACAAATTACTTAAAGTACACAGATGCATCTGTGACTTAAGCATAATGTTTAAAATGTGCATTTAAACTGAATGACTTCATTTCTATAGTTCCCTCACACTCACAAATATAAATGAATGACTGAATGAGCAAAAAAGGAATTAAGAAGGAAGAGCTTAGGCACTTCATAAAATCAAAAGAATAATAGTACTGCAACTCTGAAATTTATGGTAACAAAACCTAAGACAAGAAGAAAACACTGCTGAGATTAGTGGAAAATGCATCATAAATTATAGATTTATCGTGATAGCTATGTTAAACTGAAATTTACAGTGCAAAAGAGGAGAAAGTGAATTTAATCATATGGTCACACTGTTTCATTTTATCATCTCATTTTACAGATGGGGTAGCTGAGCTTTGATACATATTATGATTCTGTCCATCAGTATGCAGCTCTGAAGTGTGGTCCATGGATCAACCCAATCAGTGTCACCTGGGAGTTTGTTAGAAATGCAGAATCTCAGGCTCTATATTGAGCATTCCGAATCAGATTCTGAATTTTAACAAGATCTTCATGTGATTAACCGATATATTAAAGTTCAAGAAGTAGTAATATAGGTAAGCTTGTTACTAGGCGATCATAAATTAGATAATTTAAACTCATTGCCTTGAGGGGAGTCAAGATGACGGAGAAGTGAATGGAAGTCACATTGACCTCTTCCCAGGACCAATCCGGAATTACAACTAAATCGTGGAGAAATCACCCAGAACAAACAACAGAACAATACTGAGAGAGAAGCCTTATAATCTCGGACAGACAGAAGAATCAGTTTCAGCACAACCTGACTGGTAAGGAGTGCAGTGGAGACATGAGAAGGCTGGCAGGGCACCCTCAAGCAGCAGTGTCAGAGGGGTATTTAAGCGGTCAGTTGGATCCCCCTCAGAAGAGTGGGGTCTAAAGCATAAGCTGGGATCCCCAGCCTACAGCACCAGAACCCAAAAAGTACACAGGTAACAGCCGGCTGCAAAAAGCGGCAGGGCTGCTCTCTGCCAGAGATGGGTGACTGGAGAATGAAAGAGCAGTTTAAATGGCCAACACATAAATTTTCATTTGCAGCCACTTACCCTGGGCACCTGCAAAGGTGGGGGCAGAGTGGGCTAGAGACGCCTGAGGAGAGACAGGGGAAGGAGGCTTTGGGGAGAGAACTGAGAAGGTAGCTGCTGGGATTCTGGTGCTGAGTCATCCCCCATGTGGCAGCAGCCATCTTGTTCAGGCAGACCACTCCCCTGAGCAGAGGCTCCTGAGAGGAAAGAAGAACTCTGCCCCCAGGAGGGACTCTGCACTGGCCCTGTGGTGCTTTAAGCCTGACTGCTGAGTGCAGAGTGGCAGCCACACACAGTAGACCCCTGCAAAGGGGAGGTAGAGTGGACTAGAGATGCTTGAGGAGAAGCTGGGGACAAAGACTTTGGGGAGAGAACTGAGAGAGTAGCCACTGGAATCCCGGTACTGAATCATTCCCCATAAGGCCGCAGCCATCTTGCTCACACAGACCACTCCCCTCTGAGTAGCAGCAGCCTGAGAGGAAGCATTAGTACCAATGCCAAGAGGGATTCTGCCCCGCCATACTGTGCCTAAGCCTGACTGCTAAGTGCAGAGTGACCAGAGATTAACAAGTGAAGCAGACAGCCACAGACAGTACATCCCTGGTGGTCTCCAATAGGCTGCCTACAGTCAGGCAGGGTGAACATCTGACATGACCAGAGGTAGATCCAGAAAGAAAAAACAGCGGTAAATACTAGAGGCTACCGAGACGTAATCCACTATGGTTTTCTGCATGATTTGCAATATTTTTTTAATACACAACTTTTTAACATTCATTTCCTATCCATTAAGTGAGTGCATATTAAGTCACGAGATTTTATACTAGAGTTTATTTCTCTCCTTTCTTGTAATAGTCTTAATATCATTATAGCCCTATTAATACTGGTTCCTTTGCAGTTGATAGGTTGTAGGTGGGAATAATATTTGTGGTCATGAGTTTGTTCCCTGGGCTTTGTGGTTTTGCTCTGGTAGCCAAAAAATGTGAAGACAAAGAAGCAATCCCGAATCAAAAGGAAAGGAGGAATTCTCAGAAAGACTACTAAATGAAATAGAGGCAGGTAAACTATCAGATATTGAGTTCAAAACAATGGTTATAAGGAAGCTTAATGAACTCACTGAGCTCAGTGAAAATTACCAAAAACTATAGGGAAACTATGAGGAACTTACTTCAAACTATATCACCATGAGAAAGGACATAGAAACTATCAACAAGAACCACGAGGAAATGAAAAGTACAATTTCTGAATTGAAGAACACAGTAGAAGGAATCGAAAACAGGCTAGATAAAGCAGAGGGTTGAATCAGTGAGTTGGATGGCATGGTAGAAAAAAACTCCCAGAAAGAGCAAGAAAATGAAAAAAGACTCAAAAGAATGAAGAAGGGTTAAGGGAAATGCAGGACAACATGGAATGTAATAATGCCCATGTAATAGGAACACCAAAAGGAGAACAAGAGAAGCAAGGTACAGAAAACCTGTTGGAATAAGTAATGATGGAAACCTTCCTAATTTGAGGAGAGAAAAGTCACACGAGTCCAGGAAGCACAGAGGGTCCCAATCAAGAGGAACCCAAGGAGACCCACTCCAAGACACATCATAATTCAAATGGCAGATATCAAGGACAAAGAGAGAATCTTAAAGCCAGCAAGGGAGAAACAGGAAGTAACATACAGGGGAACCTGATAAGGCTAGCAGCTGACTTCTCCACAGAAACACTAAAGCCAGAAGGGAATGGCAAGAACTATTCCAAGTCATGAAAAGCAAAGGCCTGCAACCAAGACTACTCTACACAGCAAGGCTCTCAATTAAAATGGAAAATGAAATAAGGAGTTTCCCAGACAAAAAAAGGCTAAAAGAATACACCTCTACCAAACCAGCATTTCAAGATATGCTAAAGGGACTGCGTTAAGAAGGTGAAGAAAAAGAGTGAGAGAGGGAGGAACACAGGAACAAAGGGAAAAAATGAATAAGTACTTATCAATAATAACTTTAAATGTAAATGGATTAAATGCTCCAATTAAAAGACATAGAGTAGCTGAAGGGATAAGAAAACAGGACCCATACATATGCTGCCTACAAGAGACCCACCGCAGAACAAAAGACCTACACATATTGAAAGTAAATGGTTGGAAAAAATATTCCAAGCAAATGGACAGGAAAAAGAAAGTCAGGGTAGCAATACTTATATGAGACAAAATAGATTTCAAAACAAACGACATAAAAAAGAGACACAGAAGGACACTTCATAATACTCAAAGGAAGAATCCATCAAGAAGATATAAACACTGTAAACCTATATACACCCAATATAGGAGCACCCAAATACATAAGGAAAATCTTACAGGACTTCAAGGAAGATACAGACAGAAACACACTTACAGTAGGGGATTTGAACACCACACTATCAACAATGGATAGATGTTCCAAACAAAATATGAACAAGGATATTGAGGAAATCAATGATGCATTAGATCAAATGGATTTAACTGAATATATATATATATATATATATATATAAATATATATATATATATACCCTTTCATCCCAAAGAAGCAAAACACACATTCTTTTCAAATGCACATGGAATATTTTCAAAGAGAGACCATATGATAGGACACAAAACAAGCCTCAACAAATTCTGGAAAACTGAAATATAATAAGCATTTTCTCAGACCACGAGGGCTTGAAACTAGAAGCCAACCTCAAGGAAAAAACTCAAAAACATTCAAACGGATGGATACTGAATAGTATGCTATTAACAATGAATGGGTCAATAATGAGATCAAAGGGGAAATCAAAAAGTTTCTGGAAACAAATGAAAATGAAAATACAACAGTCCAAAACCTATGAGAAACAGTGAAGGTCATTCTGAGAGGAAAGTTCATAGCAATACAGGCCTACCTAAAAAAAAAATAAACATTTCAAATAAAAAACCTAATACTACGTCTACAAAATTGGAGAAACAACACTAAACAAAGCCCAGAGTGAGCAGAAGGAGGAAATAATTAAATCAGAGCAGAACTGAATGACATAGAGACTAAGAGAACAATACAAAGGATCAATAAAGCCAGGAGTTGGTTCTTTGAAAAGATGAACAAAATCGACAAGTCTTTAAGCAGACTCCTCAAAAAAAGGGAGAGGGTGCAAATATAAAATCAGGAATAAAAGAGGAGAAATTACAACTGATACCACAGAAATGCAAAGGATAGTAAGAAATTACTATGAACTATATGCCAAGAAATTTGAAAACCTGGGTGAAATGGACAAATTTCTAGAAAAATCTAATCCTCCAAAACTGAATGAAGGAGGAGAAAGCCTGAACAGACCAATAATGGCTGGTGAAACTGAAGTAGCATTCAAAAAATTCCCGGCACACAAAAGCCATGGACTGAATGGTTTCACAGGGGAATTTTACAAAACATTTAAGGAAGAGCTAACGCCCGTCCTTTTCAGACTATTCCAAAAAATCCAAGAAGAGGGAAGACTCCCAAACTTTTTTTATGAGGCTAGCATCACCCTAATCCCGAAACCAGATAAAGACAGAACAAAAAGAGAAAACTACATGCCAATATCGCTGATAAACATAGACACTAAAATCCTGAACAAAATATTGGCAAACCACATCCACCAATACATTAAAAAGATCATATGCCATGGTCAAGTGGGATTCATCCCAGGGATGGAAGGATGGTACAAATTTACAAATCAATAAATGCAATACATCACATAAACAAAAGAAAAGACAAAAATCACACCATCATATCAATAGATGTGGAGAAAGCATTTGATAAGGGAAAGCACCCATTTATGATAAAAACACTCAACAAAGTACAAAGAAAGGGGGCATGTCTCAACATAATAAAGGCTATATATGAGAAACCTACATCCAACATTATACTGAATGGGCAAAAACTAAAAGCTTTCCCACTAAGATTGGAAATAAGACAAGGATGTCTGCTTTCACCACTTCTATTCAACAAAGTATTAGAAGTCCTAGCCACAGCCATCACACAGGAACAAGAAATAAAAGGCATCCAAATTGGAAAGAAGGAAGTAAAACTGTCATTCTTTGCACATGACATGATAGTGTACACAGAAAACCCTATGGACTCCACCAGAAAACTACTCGACCTAATAAGTGAATATGGCAAAACAGCAGGATAGAAAGTCAATATTCAGAAATTGAAGGCATATTTGTACATTAATATGAAATATCAGAATCAGAAATCAGGGGGAAAAATCCCATTTACTATAGCAATAAGAAAAATAAAGTACCGAGGCATAAACTTAACCAAGGAGGTCAAAGACCTATACTCAGAAAACTACACAGCCCTGAAGAAAGAAATTAAGGAAGACACAAATAATGGACGCATACATGGTGTTCACAGATTGGAGGAATTAACATCATCAAAATGTCCATACTATCCAAAGTAATTCATAGATTCAATGCAATCCTTTAATATACCAATGGCATATTTCACAGATATAAAACAAACATTTCAGAAACTTATATGGAATCATAAATAACCCTGAAGAGCCTCAGCAATTTTGAGAAAGAAGAGCAAAATAGGAGGGGTCACAATACCTGACATCAAACTATATTATAAAGCCACAGTAATCAAAACAGCCTGGTACTGGCATTAAGAACAGACACATAGATCAATGGAACAGAATAGAAAGCCTATGTCTCTATGGTCAATTAATATTCCAGAAAGGGAGTAGAAGCATAAAATGGAGTAAATATAGCTTCTTCAACAAATGGTGTTGGGAGATCTGGACAGTTACATGAAAAAAATGAAATTCAACCACCAACTTACACCACACACAAAAATAAACTCAAGATGGATAAAAGACTTAAATATAAGTTGCGACACCATAAAAGTCCTAGAGGAGAATGTAGGCAGGAAAATCTCAGATATTCCATGCAGCAATATTTTCACCAATATGTCCCCTAGAGCGAGGGACATAAAAGAAAGAATAAACAAATGGGACTTCATCAAAAGAAGAAGTTTCTGCACAGCTAAAGAAAACATCAGCAAAATGAAAATGGAACCAACTGTATGGGAAAATATATTCGCCAATGATACCTCAGACAAGGGTTTGATCTCCAAAATATATAAAGAACTCACACAACTCCACTCCAGGAAGACAGACAACCCAATTAAAAAATGGGCAAAGGACCTGAACAGACACTTCTCCAAGGAGGACATACACAGGGCCCAGAGACATATGAAAGGATTCTCAGCATCACTAGCCATCAAAGAGATGCATATTCAAACCACAATGAGATACCACTTCACACCAGCCTGAATGGTCATCATAAACAAATCAACAAACAAGTGCTGGAAAGGATGTAGAGAAAAGGGAACCCTAGCACACTGTTGGTCGGAATGCAGACTGGGGCAGCCACTGTGGAGAACAGTTTGAAATTTCCTCAAAAAAATTAAAATGGAACTGCCTTTTGACCCTGCAATTCCAGTGCTGGGATTATACCCTAAGGACCCTGAAACACCAATTCAAAAGAACCTATGCACCCCCATGTTCACAGCAGCACAGTTTACAATAGCCAAGAACTGGAAGCAACCAGTTCTTGCCCAACAGTAAATGAGTGGATCAAAAACTATGGTACATTTACGTCATGGAATACTACGCAGCAGAAAGAAAGAAAGAGCTCCTACCCTTTGTGACAGCATGGATGGAACTGCAGAACATTATGATAAGTGAAATAAGCCAGGCAGTGAAAGACAGATAACATATGATCTTAGCTATCAGTGGAATGTAATCCAGAAAACAAACAAGCAAGCAAAATATAACCAGCAAGATTGAAATAAAAAACAAATTGACAGTAACCGGAGGGGAGGAGGGATGGAGATAATGGGGGTAAAGAAGGAGAAGGGTCCTCAAAGGAAGGTACATAAAGGACCCATGGACAAAGCCAAATGGGGAAGGATTGAAGGTGGGAGGTGGGGGTGTGTGGGGCTGGGGAAAGTGGTATTGGGAAAATGGTGACAAAACAAAACAAGACCAAACAAAAAAAAATAGACAGGGAGATGCTAAGAATAGTATAGGAAATTGAGAAGCCGAAGAACTGATGTGTACAACCCAGAGACATGAACTAAGAGTTGGGGGAATGATGCGATGGGGTGCAGGGCAGATGGGATAAAGAGGAGAAAAAAAATGGGACAACTATAATAGCATAATCAGTAAAATATACCAAAAAAAAAAAGTTTCACCTAATATGTAATATCATGTGCTTGAGTGTGATATTATTATGTTACAGAATTACATGCTTATGATTTTGTAATTAAAGATGTGGTATAGATTACCAGTTCATAAAAAGTGGGTGTTATTTGTGCTAGACATTATACACTAAAATGTTAACATGAATTATCTGGGTATTATTAACCCCAAATCTTTTCACCTAAAATTTAATTATTATCAAATGCTTCTTTCAGTGGTTAAATGCCACAGTTGGGTTTAATTTTCATGTCTGTGTGGTTTTTGTGTTGTCTATTGTTTTCTAAATGAATAAATGCTACTTTTGGAAGCAAAAAAATAAAAAATTCAATGCCTTATTTTCTATAAATTGTATGTTTGTCTTTGGATTTGTTAGAAAAATTTAAATCCTTTGGCTCTTAATAATCCACCTATGAATTTTATACTCTGGATAAAACTTTAGGAAATGGTTCCTTGAATCCCTGATGAACAATACACTGTGCTGCTACATGGTGACCGCTGAGCTGCCAATCCCTCATTTGTAAAACGGAGGGAATAATAGTACATAAACTCAGAGAGTTATTGAGAGGACTAAATTAAGACATGGAAAGCCCTTAGAATAACACTGAACATAGTGTAAGATTTAAATGAGTGTTAATCAGTAACTATGGTTATTAGGATCTTAAATAGGGTTTGATATGACAGGTTTGCAAGTCAACACCCACACATTCTCACCTATTCCTGTTGCAGTGAAAAGTATTTGAGATATTATCCAGGATTAGAAATAAATATACTCTGTGCCCACAAAAGACAGTCAATAAAACTCCTTCACTGAGAAGAATTTTACCAACCAACACTGCTGAATTACTTCATCAAATGGGGATTGACTTTTTGAGCAACTATGGACACACATGGAATTAATAACTTTTAAGTAAAATATGTGATAAAATTTACAATGTTGATTAATGACAAATTTTCAATACCAAGTATTACTTTGTGTAGGACTAAATATTGAATTCATAATTCAGGATTGTGTAAATAACATTTAAAGAATGAACAAAGGTTAGATTATTGAATATCCAACTGAATGCACTGAAACAGTCAGTTTGACTTTAGTGGCGGTGCCAGACATACACACAAGGGCCCAGAATCAGCCCAGCAGAAGCAGCTGGAGTGGCAGCAGAGATCTCTTGCACAGAACAAGACAACATTCACGTGAGTAAAGTCACCAGCTTGCTCACCCACTTATTTCAAGCACTGATCTAGGTTGGGTAAAGAGTGCAACAAAAAATAAGAATTTAACTCAAAACATGTAAAATAAAAAGCCAAGAATTAAAACCACACTATAACTTCAGTTCCCTACTTAATAGACTCAATAGTTTTCAAGATATTCAGGAACAGTAGCAGAGATGAAGCCTCCGGGTGATATAAGTAAGACTTGTTAGCACCTACAAGAGTGCCGTTACAGCCAGATGGATGGATTTACAAGACCGTGGAGGCTATGTAGAGGAAGATGCCAGAGAAGCAAAGAGACCTAAAGCATAATCTGAGAGGGACTGAAGGAGAAGAGGGAAGAGACATTTCTGCCTCCTGCCAGCCCTGCACAATACAATTCCCAAATGGCTCCCAGAGTTTCCTAGCCAGAGAAGCCACAAGCTCACGGCTGCCAGCAGACCCTTCCCCCTACGTTTCCTCTCATCCCCTTTGGGAAGGGTCTTGCACAATATTATAATCACGTAAAACATTCTTCTTAACACAGGCCAACAACATTAAGTGACAAAATGAGTCTCTTATTCTCTTCATATATATATAATCATGACCACTCTACACAGTTAAAAATTGCCAACACTTTAATACTATCTGTATCACTTATACCTAACAACAAAATCTGCTCTCTTATATCTGAAGGCAAGCAATCTGCCATGAAGAAAATGGAGTACATAAAGGTATAAGTGACAGACTGAATAATGGTCCCCCAAAAGTATCCATGCCTTAATGCCTGGAACCTATGAATATGTGACCTTATGTTGAAGAAGAATTTCACAGATGTAATTAAGAGAGGATCTTGAGATGTGGAGATTATCTTGAATTATCTTGGTGGGTTTCATGTAAACACAAGGGTTCTCGTAAAAGGGAGACAAAAATTCAGAGAGAAGGTGATGTGACCACAAAGGGAAAGAAGAAAAAAGGCAATACAGAGCCATGAGTGAGGAACGAGGACAGCCCTAGAAGCTCACAAAGGCAAGGAATGGATTCTTCCCTAGCACCTCCCAGAGGACCCAGTCCTGTTGATACATTGACTTTAGCCCAGTCAGATGGATTTGAATTTCTCAATTCCACAACTGTAAAATAATAAAGACATATTGTTTTAAGCTGCTAGGTTTGTGGTAATTTGTTATATCAATAGGAAACTAACCAAAAATATAATTAATAGATACTAATTATACTAATTATAAGTGAATAATTAGGAAATAGCTCTCTGTGATCTACAAATTACAAAGTATTTCATAAACATATACTTTTTTAGCAATTAAATCCTAACTGTCCCATCAGAAGTTCTTAAGTTTATTGCACAAAAGCAACAATGGAAATTATATAACAGTGCAGGTATGTATACAGCAATTTTCAACTTTGAAGGCAGAAAAAAATTCCTAATAC
Source organism: Mormoops blainvillei (assembly GCA_004026545.1). NCBI lineage: Eukaryota > Metazoa > Chordata > Mammalia > Chiroptera > Mormoopidae > Mormoops > Mormoops blainvillei. The sequence continues at coordinate 19,396 of PVJD01008870.1, forward strand.
AAAAAACTTAGAGTCTATTCCTTGGTATCTCCTTGGTATCTCTGTGTGTCCTGAGAGAAGACAGTTGTGACTACAATTAAAATTGGACTTGAGCCTCTAACTTGTGGTAGCAACTGTGTTACTCATCTGTGCTTGCCCACCACAGTGTAAGGCACACTGCTCTGTACAGTGTTGGCTGGTGTTCCATCAATGTTTGGCGGTTAAATCGATGACTTAACAAATGAAAAATTAAAGCAGAAGAACTTAGATCCTTAGCCAGGTTTTACTTTTGATTATTTAGACGGAGATTTATTCCAAATTTACCTAGAAGATCCTGGTAATAGACTAAAAATAAATAGCTTCCTTTTTTAAAGAAAATAGAATTTTTTTAAAAGCCATTGAAGATGAAACTAAAAAATTAAGTTGATAGGAAGCCCAGCTTTTGGTTAGGATGCAAAGGGTTGCAAAAAAGAAACAAAAAAAAAAACACACAAACAGCCCCATTGTAATAATGAAAAAACAATAAACTTAAAAATCTCATCTGTCATAAAAGATATTGAAGAGATCAGAAGAGAAGTCTAAACAAATAAACTTCAGAGAGATGAGCTCTTCTAGGGTGAACAGACATTGGTGGCTCAGTAGTCAGAAGAGTTAGCCAGCTCTTGGTAAAGAAACTTTGCTGGAATAAGGAGAAATGCACCAAATTTTCATAAGTCAATCATTGGCTAGTGTGACAGACTGGAAAATGGAGGAAGAGCCTTCACTGCCAGTTAATTCTTCATAATATTTTTGCTTAGCAAGTACTGGTGTGGAAGAAGCTAGCAACTAGGTGGAAAGCAGAGAGACCATTTATAATCTCACATGCATAGCTCCCAAACTACTGCAGGGCCAGATCTCACCATTCAGAGCAAATCAGATGGGAAATCCATTTCCTGATTAGAAATAAGAGATCTGGATGAATCCCCTTAGTTGCCTGACAAGAGAAAGGGTAAGGCTTTCTGAGAATAAGTATTACCTACTTCAGCTTCTGTATTCTTTTAAACAGAATTTAAAAAGTTAGGCAAGTGAAAAGCAAGAAAAATATGAAAATATAAAGCAAAAAAGCATACAAGGAAAATAATAGATAACTAAATGGTTGGAATCAATAGACACAGACTTTAACTTATAAATATGCTAAAGAATTGAAGAAAAAAAATGTACAAAGTGGGTGAAAAGATGTAGAATTTCATCAGAGTAAAGAAAAAACACTTAAAGGAAAGCAAACAGAAATTGTAGAATTGATAAGTATACTATCAAAAATGATTAATTCATTGAAGGAGTTTAATGATTACCTGGACACAATAGAAAAGACTAGAAAACACAGAGATAAGTAAAAAAAAACTATCCAAAATAACGCACAGAGAGAAAAAAATCAATAATAAAAAACAGCCCCTGAGCATGAGCTCTACGGCATAATTCCATATGGTCTGACATATGTGAAGCTGCAGTCTGAAAGGGGAAAAAATGGAGTACAATTGTTGGAAGAAATAATAGATGAGAATTTTCAAAGGTGGTTGAAAGACAATCCGACACAGTGAAACCCCAAGCAGGATTACAGACAGAAAATCATATATGGGTCAAACTGCTGAAAACCAAAGTGAAAGGAGAAAGGCAGTGAAATGGCATCTTTAAAGAGCTGAAAGGAGAAAAAAAAAACCCCAAAAACATTAAAACTGGCAACCCAGACAGCTATATACAAGAAAAATATTCCTAAAAAAGAAAGATGAAACAAAGATTTTCCAGACAAACCAAAGCTGAAAAATTTCATGTTGCACTACAAAAAATATTAAAAGAAGTTGTTTAGGCTTAAGGGAATTATTCACTGAGAAAAATCAAGATCAGCAGAAAGGAATAATCAGTGTGGGGTACATATCAAGGGAAATATAAAACAATATAGTTTTAATTTCTTTGAAAGCCAATTGGCTGTATGAAGTAAATAGAGCAATATATTGCGGGATTATAATATATGGAGAAATAAAATATGACAATAATACAAAAAATAGGAGTAGTAAAAAGAATTATACTATTGTAAGGTTGTTAACTGTTTCATGAAGTTGTGTAATAGTCAGTCATGGTAAAATGAGACGAATTAATTATGCAGATTGTAATCTAGAATAACTACTTAAAATAATACAAAATGGTGAAACTAAATAGCAATAAGGGTACTAAAATGGAATATAAATACAAACAAACAAAAAGCCCAACAAAACCGCAATTTCTGAATAAAGAAGGCAGAAATGAGGGGGGGAAAGGATAATAAATTAAGCCCAAGAATATCCCATGTAATTATATTAAATGTAGGATGAATTCAACATTCAAAACTGAGTTTCAAAAGAAGACCCAAGTCTATGCTGCTTACAAGAGATATACTTTTAATATAAAGATACAGAATGACAGTAAAAGATGACAATGTATTACAAGCACTAATCATAAGAAAGCCAATGTATGTACATTAGTATCCAAAAAACTAAGTTTTAATAGTATCATCAGTTATAAAGATTAATATTTCATAATAATAAAATACCCAAATAATTTTTTAAAAGCCCAAAATTGGTTCTCTGCTTAGACTAATAAGCTTGATAAATCTCTTTTTTCTCCATACAATTTCTGAAGGCTTATGAACTCCTGTGGGGTGTTTATGGACCTTGATATAAAACCTCTTTTCAAATTCACGTTCTTCTTAAATTCAATAATTTTCTTTCCAAGTACATGAGCCCCTCAATTCTTAAAAACCATTTTTATTGTCACTTACATCATTCTTGCAAGTCACCTTACCTGAAATGTCACCTTCTGGTTGATGTCGGACACACGGAACTGCTTCAAGAAGCGCTCGTCCTCACTCCAGAAGAGGCGAATGTCGGGGATGTTGTAGAGGATCATGGCCAGTCTTTCCAACCCCAGGCCAAAGGCCCAACCGATCCGATCTTGAGCACCAGCTACAATCAGGAAACAACACCACCAAAAAAACACTGCTTTAAAAATCATAAAGAGTTCACAGGTATATACCCCTTTCTGGTAACTAATCAATAACACTGTTGAGTCCCTGCTAGTGGCAAGGCACTGGGAAGGGGTTGTGGGGACATCCGAGCTGGTGCCTAACTGTAGACTGCTCCTGCTCCCCATACTCCTTACTTCCCTCACTGAGGCACTTTGGAGTCATATTGTCTCTAATATTGACTACCATTTCTGATTAAACTGGAGGCTCTTTTAAGCCCTGGTTCCTGCCTCTGATACATGATTTTTCTGTAATCCTTGTTTGCTCCAATTCAGACATAACTATGTTCTGGTTCCAAAGTCCCTAAGTGGTTTACTAGATAGGCAGATATGTTCAAAACATGTTACTGTGGACCGCTGACATTCAGCAAATGCGTGTCAGGCCTTCAAGAGCTGTCAATAACATTAAAATACAACTCTTACTGTTAGAAGAGCTACCTCAACAATACATTGAGAGCAAGCAAGCCAAGGTGAAATGCATATCTAGTACCACTCACTCCAATAAAGTGTGTTGTTCAGATTATGGCAAGGTCATGAACACTACGGGTTTATTTCATTTATCCGAGACAGAGTAAGACAGAAGATAATACACTGCTGTATGAAGAAGGTGAGAGAGCAATTCATACTGCTGGAAAAGCTCACGACAAGAACTCAGTAAGGAACACAATTTCAACTGCACACTAAAGCAGCAGTAGGGTCCTGAGTAGGCTGAAATGGCCTCAAGGTTCCTACTTGGATGTTCATGCCCTGTATAAATCCCTGCCTTTGGTTGCAGGTGGGACCTATGAATGGAGTGGATTTCCCTCTTGTGATTATGTTACTTTATATAAGAGTCCATCTCAGCAAGCTAGAGAGATTCTCCTGCTGACGAGGAGAAGTGAGCTGATGATATGAAGTTAAGAGGCCATGTGGCCAGGACCTGAGGGAGGACTCAAGGAGCTGAGCAAGGTCCTGACAGTCAGCAAGGAAATGGGAACCTCACCCCCACAGTCGTAAGGAGATGATTTCTCCCAACAGCCTGAAGGAGCTCGGAAGAGGCCTCAGAGCTGCCGATGAGAGCACGAGCCCTGCTGACACCTTTGTTTCAACCTGCTGAGACACTGAGCATGGGATCCAATCAGGACCTGTATCCAGACTCCTGATGCAAGGAGATGGTGACATAATAAATTTGTGTTGTTTTAAGCCACTAAAGAGAAGATTAATTTGTTGCCCAGCAAAAGAAAAGTAATACATATCCAAAATGTGGAGAAAGATAAAGAAATTCCAGACAAAAAGAACCTCTTCGATCATGAATGTGTGTAGGTGCACAGAGGAAGGCTTAGGAGTTGACTCACAGAGTACAAATTAATTAATTTACTATAAGCTAATCCTTCATAAATTAATCATCTATGAATAAAACAATGAGGGCAAACATATAATAGAAGCCATGTAGAAGTCTGAACCTCACTGAATGATTTGTTTAAAAGATAAATGAATAAAAATATTGAAGGAAATCACAAAAGGGAAGAAGATACAGAAAGAGATTGGCCCAGCAGTCAGAGGGAAGGCATCTCAAAGAAAAGCAGGTGGTTGGCCAAGTGCAGGGGGAACCTGTATCCCTGAGTAAGATTGAACGTTCAAGTGAGGAGGAGGGGAGGGTACTTAACCATACAAACAATGGGCCACAAAAATGTGCATACAACTCCTGACCAACTGATCAGCTGCCTAAGAGAGCAGTTGAAGAGCAAGGCAAAATACTGTAAAGTAATTCATATTGATACATGAAAACCTTAAAAAAAGCTGGTGAATAATTAAAGACATGAAAATTGACAAAGCCATGATATACTGTTTTTATTAATAAAGATCTATAAAAATGCTCATACTCACTATCCTTACGATTCTAGCCAAGAATTTACCCTAAGGAAATAATTCAACAGAAGAGAAGATAAATGAAAGATGTTCAGAGCAGTATTATTTATAACACCAAAAATATAAAAACAACCTAAGTGTTTCAAATTAGGGAATGCCTTAAAAATCACAGAACATTTTAATGTAGATGAAAAATTGGTTATATGAATAAATGTTTATTAAATTTATTAAGAAATTATGAAAAATATCTGTGAGGAAATGAATATGTACTATGATACTACTATTTAATAGATACAAATGAAGACTGTAATGTAAAAAAATAGAAACAAAATTGTGATGTTCAAGGATTATAATGGGTCATAGTTTCAAAAAACTTTAAAGCATTTCTTTTTATAATTGTTATAGTCTTGTCAAATAAAAAAGTAATAAAGATAGGTGGGAATGTTAATGCTGCTTTGTGAGTTAGGCTCTTTCCTTAATCATTAAATCTTTTAGATCTTATAAATTTTTTAGATAAAACCAACCATTTATAGAGTTCAATATCTGTAAATGAATGAGCAGTAGATTTAGGATATGTGATTTTATTTAACATTTACCAGTTTTTTAGTATTTTAGCTTTTTTTGCCCCTTTCAGTTAAGGACTGCAGCTGCTCCCCTATCCGCAGAAAGTTTTTCTAAAGCAGGAACAAGAATAACAAACCTGTTATTCTTTTAGGAAGTACATAAAAAAAAAGCAATAATCTAATTTTTAAAATGGACAAAGAATATTAAGACATTCATGGAAAATGAAGGAAAAATGATCCTTAAGCAAATGAAAAGTTTACTTAAGAAAAATGCAAGATAAAAATGCAGCAAGTTTTCATTTTTTTTTTTTTTTACTTTACCAGATTGGAAAAATAAAAACATTTGGTGACATAACATGTGAGAGCAAAACTAAGGAAAAACAAGCATTCATACATTGCTGGTAGGTTCACTTGTAGCTTTTAACCTATTTATCTAAGAAGTATATCTACAGCTATCAAAATTAAAGATGCATGTACCATCTTGTTAGTTATGGGAAATTATGAATGTATAAAAGCTATTTACTGGAGTACTGTTTATAATAGCAAAAGATTGTAAACAACCCAAATGCCCACCAACAGGGAACTAGTTAAATAAACTATGCTATGCCCATTAAATGGATTATTATTATAAAAGTTTATGACGGATTTCAAAAACTAAATGCAGCAGCTGTCTGGTTTTTTATTAAACACTATATTCCTCTTTATATAAAGAGTGACAAATACTTCAGATAATAGAAATGTTGATGGCTAGACAAAATACAGTATTTTTTGTTTATTTTTAAGAGGTTAGAAGAACAAATTATTCCTCTTTTGTCACACTGGTACCAAACTTTCAGGAAAATATAAGATTAGTAAAAATGGATCTGTCTGTCCCCCTTGCAGCCTGAACTGGTGTCTTTTTTTCTGTAAATGCTGATACATTTCCAAGCATGGGAATGTCATTATCTGTGGGGGTTTCAAAAAAATACCTCACAAAGTCCTTAATACTGCTCCCCTTGAATCTCAGTGGGAGGAAAGTGTGACTTCTGCGATTACGAGAAAAGGTCATGCAAATAACACCTGTGTTTTCTTGGAATATTCACTCTCCAGGCGCTCCTCTCAGGATTCTCCTTCCAGAACATTCTCTCTTGGCACCCAGCCTCTGTACTCAGTGAAGGTGGAGGTGCCATGCTCTCCTAACCTGGAGAGGCCACGCAGGGTACTCCAATGGGCAGTCCCAGGCGAACCCAGCTCTCGAGCTGCCTCAGCCTCGACAGCAGGCATGTGAGTGAAGCACATTCAAGACGATTCCCAGCTGAGGCTGCAGATGTTGCAGATGAGCAACAAATGATCTCTACTGTGTCCTGTCCAAATCTGTGGCTCTCTTATGCCACTAAGTTTGGAGCCATTTGTTATTCAGCAAAAGATAACTAGAAGATCACTCTTGTTAAATCATCTGGATTTTATTTTTTATTACAGATATTTCCCACTATGTAAAATAAGGCTAAGTAAACTGTTGCTACAAGTTCATATATTTGAAATACAAGACTGATGCAAATAAAGACTACGCAGAGATTCCAACAGAAGAGTACTGAAGCTGAGAGCTCAAAATAGAGTGAATCCACTATATCACAGCACCTCATATATGCCATAATATCAATTACGTCATAATACCAAAGGCCATACCACCCAAATTTTGACCATACTGCTCATCCTAAAAATAAAACTGTCCTAAGCCCAGGCTACCACCCAGTATCCATTTTCCAAACTATTACTTTTCATCTTATTCCTCCATCTTGGTGAATGGAATCATCATTCATTTAGTTACTCAGTGAATTTGAACTCCAAAGGCTACATCATTTCTGACAGACTTGTGAATTTTATCTCAGAATTTCTTTCAAAACTATCCTTTCATTCTAGTCCTATTGCCACTGCACACTTGTGCCTTCAACAAACATCTCTCACCTGGAGCACCCCAGATGAGTGGGTCAAAAAACTATGGTACATTTACACCATGGAATACCACACAGCAGAAAGAAAGAAAGCAAGCTACTACCCTTCGCAACAGCATGGATGGAACTGGAGAGCATTATGGTAAGTGAAATAAGCCAGGCGGTGAAAGACATATGCAATATGACCTCACCTATAAGTGGAACCTAATCAACAAAACAAACAAGCAAGTAAAATATAACCAGCAACATTGAAATAAAGAACAAACTGACAGTAACCAGAGGGGAGGAGGCAGGGGGAAAGGTGGGGAAAGGGTTATCAAGGAACATGCATAAAGGACCCATGGACAAAGCCAGAAGGGGGAAGGACTGAGGGAGGGAGGGAGGGATGGGTGGGACTGGGGAAAGTGGTGGCAGGGAACTGTTGACAAAAAGAAAATAGGGGGAGGCTAAGAATGGTATAGGAAATTGAGAAGTCAAAGAACTGATATGTACAACCCATAAACATGAACTAAGAGGTGTGGGGATGATGGGATGGGATGCAGGGTGGAGCGGATAAAGAGGAGAAAAATATGGGACAACTGTAATAGCATAATCAATAAAATATACCAAAAAATATGCATATGAAATAAAATAATAAGCTTAAAAAAAAGAAACCTACCTAGTCACTGTCTGCCTCTGTCTCCCTATCCAGTCCATCTGTGATGGTGCCCCCAATTTTCTTTCTAAAACATAAATCTGGCACTGGCCAGGTGGCTCAAGTGGTTGGAGCATCATCCCATACACCAAAAAATTGTGGGTTCAATTCCTGGACATGGCACATACCTAGTTTGTGGGTTTGATCCCAGGTTGGGCACGTATAAAGGGCACCCAATCGATGTTTCTTTCTCACATCGATGTCTGTCTGTCTGTCTCTCTCTCTCCCTCAACATATTCTTGGGCAAGGGTTTTTAAAAAACACATAAATCTGAACACCGTCACCGGTGAGTTTGTGTGAGAGTGGAACAATGAATGATTTATCTCAAGATCCATATTTGACATTTTGTTTTTATTTTGCACTTATTCTTTTTCTAAAACATAAAAAACCACAAAACTTAAAATTGTTTCACAGATCCCCATCCATTCTAGCTGAATTTGAACACTCATGAAACCAGATTAGATGTGCAAGGTCCAGCCTCAAAAATGCTTCATTATAAGTTAAATACCAGCACCTTTGGCTATCGCACGGCATCAAGTAACATAAAGATAAATGGAAACAGAGTATTCAGCTACAAGTTATGGATAGATTGGGAAGCACCGGTCTTTAGTGAAGTACTTAAAAAAATTCCAATACATCTCAGGCTGGTAATTTTGTCACATATAAAATTATACACAAGATACTGCTCAACAACAAAATTATTTTCAAGTGCAGATGGACCATTTGCTAACATAGCTCATATTCTGGGACACAAAACGCACCTCAAAATATTTTAAAGGATTGAAATTTATAATCCTTTAAACTGTCCTATGTCTAAAGCAAAAATAAATCAGAAATCAACAATATAAAAATATCTGAAAAATCCTCCAAATAAAGGGAAATCAAATAACACTTTTAAATAATCATGAGTCAAAGAAGAAATCACAAGGAAATTTTAAAACACATTAAATGAATAAAAATTAAGATATAATACATAAATATGTGTAGAGCTGTGATTCAAATGAAACCTATAGTATTAAATTCTTACACTAGGAAAAAAAAGGTCTGAAGGATACTTCCTTAAAAAACTAGAAAAAGAAACTTAAGAACAAACCAAGAAGAACAAAGGAGAAAAACAGCATTAAATAATAAAATAGGAAATAAAAAAAGAGAAACTTGATAAAAACAAAAACAGGATTTTTGAAAAGATCAACAAAACAGATAAACTTCTAACCAGGCTGATAATAAAGGAAAAAAGCAGAGAAGACAAGACATAAATTACCAAAGTGAAGAATAAAAGATAGGACCTCACTAAAGACAGATGCTAGAGATATAAGAAGGATAATAAGGGACTATTATAAATAAACCTTATTCCAACTACATCAAGAATTATTCAACAACTTATATGAAATGGAAAAATTCCTCAAAAGAAACAAACTACCAAAGCTTATTAAGAAGAAATAGATACCCTATATCAATTAAAGATATTGGATATGAAGTTAAAAATCTTCGCACAAAGAAAACTTGAGTCCCAGATGGCCTTACTAGTGAATTCTATCACAATGGCAAGAAAGAAGTAGTATTAATTCTACAAAACTCTTCCAAAAAGAAAAAAAAATTTATGAGGCTAACATTACTCTTATACCAAAACCAGATAAAGATATTACAAGGTAAGAAAACTTCAAACCAATATTTGTCATGAACATATAAAACAAAACAAAATAAAAAAAAAACTTTAACAAAATATCAACAAACTGAATCCAACAATACATGAAAGGACACTGTATCATGACTGGATAAATCTCAGGAATGCAAGCTTAGCTCCACATATGAAAATCAATCAATGTAATTCATTATATAAGCAGGTTAACAAATAAAACACATTACCATGTCAGTAGATAGAGAAAAAACAAGTGACAAAATTTAACATCCATTCATTATAAAAACTCAGCAAATGAGGAATATAAAGAATTCCTCAAATCTAATAAAAGACACAATAAAAAACCAACAGAAGATATCATACTGAATGGTGAAAGACTGTTGCTTTGACCTCAGGGTCAGGTGGAAGACAAGGATGTCCACTCTCATTATCTATTTGTATTTGTATTTGTATTTCTATTTGTATTTCTATTTCTATTTCTATTTCTATTTCTAGTAACTTGAATTCCAAGCCTTTGAAAAAATGGTAAGGCAAAAATGAAAACAAAAACAGATTAACAGATTGGTAAGGAAAAGGTAAAACTATCTTTGTAGATGGCATGGTTGTTTATATAAAAATTCCTAAGGAATTATTTCAAAGGTAACTAATACATGAGTTTAGGAAGATTACAACACACAAAAATCCATTGTATTCATGACTTAGGGGCCTCAGTCCTATCTGGCTGTCCAGAGAGACAGGTCCAGCCTCTCTTCTGAAGACAGGAGACTGGCTTTGCCTGAGAGAAACCAATGCTAAGGTGAGTGAGGGGACCATTCCATCAAGCACCTGAAATCTTAACTACTTGTACATCAAAGCTTAAAAACTGGACTGTGATTAGGAACAGCAGCTGGACTCCAGCTTCCTGCTACTGTTTACAGCCTTTGATTGTCAAAATCATTCTTATCAAAAAGCCTTCTTGTGACAATCAATTGCCATGGAGGGTTGCAAGAAAGAATATGGCACTATTTACTGAACTGTACCAAATTTTACGTTTGAAACACTTTGGCTTGATCTCATCTAAAGGTGCTTCTTCTGAATTGCACCCTTACATTGTGCACTCCCCTTGTCAAGGGTGCTGATCGCAGTATGACCTAATCTTCTCTATGAGACTTCATGAAATAAATTGAAATCAGACTTAAGAAAATGCCTAAGAAAGTGGGAACACAAAAAGTTTATTTTTCCCAAACAAATCGGTTATTTTTTTATTTTAAGGATACCCTGATTCACACAATTGATCATAATTCACTCCTTACTTTGAGCCCATAGAAGCTAACAGCCAACCATGCGGGTCACCTCTATAACTGTACAAGTGTTCAGGGTACATTTCACTGTGTGACTCTTGTCCCAGTTTTATTTCATCCTTATTTCCTCTTTGTCCTGATTATCTCACCTATTCATTTTAACCTCTGGTACATACTTTTATATGGCACTTCAAATTCTTTATGAAAGAAAGTGAGCCATAAATAACTAGATGCTTAAAGATAGTGTCAGCCAATGCAGGTCTAATTTCAAGGTCTTTGGCACTCCTCAGCTGTTGCTAGGTGCTCAAGAGCTGACAGGGCTTTCCGCCATATTTTTTCCCCATTCCAATACTAGATTTTCAGTAAACTAGAGCCCACAGAGGAGAAAACTGACTTTAGAGAAATATCCTCAACTAAACAGAATATTCAGGATGGGTATAAATTAAGTATTTTTATTAATGTAATTTTGTACTAAGTAGAGCATCCCATGCAGGAAGTTTTTGTTGTTGTTGCTAAAATATCTTTCTAAGAAGGTTAGCTTATATGGAGAAGAAAACCAATATGAGTAAGAGTCCAAGGACAGCAAAGCTTAAAAAGAAGAGGAGAAAGGGATATGGTGGTGGTAGCAATAAAAAAGTGAACAGGAAGAAGTCATCAGTCTGAAAGTGGACAAACTAAGTTGATTTTAGAGCCTAAAACCATCTAATCTTATGAGTTGTTTTCTGCAATTATTGGTCCTCCATGATCTGCCTTAATAGCTGCAGAAAGAGAAGCACTAACTATGCATATAGCCTCTGCTCTGCATTTCCAAAGCACAGACCCTCTGGGCATGGGGCATCTCAGAGTAAGAAGGCTGGTGGACGGCGCGATATGGTGAGGAGCAAAGAGCACTGGGGAAAGACAAAATGGCTGCCACTGCTCTACACTATGCTTTAGAAGACATAGGACACCTGTGCTATCTCTGGAAGGTTCTAGGGGTGGATCGGGGTGGAGATACTTTTCAAACCTCCATCCTAGAGGTCCTTAGAAAAATCACTGTGCCACACAGAAAAGGTCATGTCACCAAATGTGAGAAAGGATTGAGAATGGGCAGTTGTGAAACAACTCTATGTGCAAGCAAACAACTATTTGAGCTGTTAATGAGGCGAGTGAAGCCTGCATGCCTTCACGTCAAGTGTGTGATAATCTTGAGCTACAGAGAAAAGGTTACATTATACAATGATACTTTTATCTGGCAATAAAAGATGAGAAATTTGGGGAAAATTTTTAAAAATTTCAAATGGTGTCACATTTAAGTGATTATACCTCAATTGCCAAGAAAATGTTAACTTCTCAGACGAATCTTTTCTGAAAGTTGAGAAGCATGCAGTGTTTAAATGAAGTCAGACTTAGCTTCCAGTCAATTCAAAGAAGCTGCTACAATGAGATCACTCCCAGTCTCCCATCTGAATCCTGGAAAGGAGAGGTATTTCCCAGCCTATAATTTTTGATCAATGACCTATTTAACCTTTTGGAGACTATGAGTAAAATCCTTGCTTCAAAGTACAATTTTAAGCTGATGACAAATAGAAGCCCAAACACATCAATTGTTCAGAAGTAAAATACAAAGTTTAATTTGATTTTCCCTGTGACTGGAGCTATGGATGAGACTATAAAGGTGTTAGAATATCAACAAATTGATATTCTGCTTACCTAGCCTCCTTAGAGCACCACTCTTTAATCTTTACTAAATTGATAAAAGACAGAACATATTCTTGGCTCACTTACACAAAGGAAAGGAATTCCCAACAAACACTCCTATTTGTTTAGAGGTGATGACATGAGACTGGAAAAAGAGGAATTAAAACTAAGGATAATAGAATAAAATGTAATTTCAGAGGGTCTCACTAAAAGAAAACAACAGACCAATATCCCTTTTGAATACAGATACAAAAATTCTCAACAAATTGCTAGCAAATCAAATTCGGTAGCATATTTAAAAACTTACCATGACCAAGTAGAATTTATCCTAGGAATGCAAGGATGGTTGAAAATACAAAAACAAATCAATGTACTACACCAAATAAATGAATGGCAAAGAAAACAAAAAGAAAACCTTGTCACCATCCAAATTGATTCAGTGAAAGCATGTGACAAAATGCAAAAGCTTTCATGATAAAAATATTTATAAAAGTAGAAATATAAGGGCACCTCCTCAATATGATGAAGGCTATGTAGGAAAACCCCACAGTTAACATTATACTCAAATAAAAGACTGAGAGCTTTTTCACTAAGACCAGGAGAAAGACAAAACACCTACCTTTACCACTTCTATTTAACATAGCATGGGAAATTCTGGCCAGAGAAATTATGCAAGAAAAATAAAAGATATCCAAAGTAGAAAGAAGTAAAATTACCTTCATTGCAGATGACATGATCTTTTATGTAGAAAACATTAAAATAGCCACAAATAATGTTTTAACTACTATACAAATTAAATGAAGTTGTATGATATAAATAAACATGCAAAAAATCAGCTGCATTTCTACACACTAACAATAAAAAATGTGAAAAATTTTAAGAAAATAATTCCATTTACAATAGAATCAAAAAGATAAATTACTTAGGAATTAGTGTAACCAAGGAAGCAAAAGACCCATAGACTGAAAACTATGAAACATTACTGAAAAAAATTTAAAAGGACACCAATAAATGTAAGATATCCATGTTAATGGATTAGAAGAACAGAGTTAAGATGACAATGATATCCAAAGTGACATACGGATTCAATGGAATCCCTATCATAATCCTAATTACATTTTTTTGTTGACAGGGGAAAATCCATCCTAAAATTAGTATCAAATTTCAAGGGACCCCAGAGTAACCAAAACAACATTGAAAGTTGGAGGACTCACACTGTCCAATTTTAAAACTTACTACAAAGTTGCAGTAATCAAAACAGTGTAGTATTAGCATAAGGATAGACATACATAAAAATGGAATAGAAAAGACAACCCAGAAATAAACTCTTACATAAATGATCAATTGATTTCAGAGAAAGTTATGTTGAGACCATATAGAGGAGAAAGAGCAGTCTCTTCTGCAAATGGTGTTGGGAAAACTGGATGTCCGCATGCAAAAGAAAAAAGTTGGACCCTTATCAGAAAGCGTGTACAAAATCAACTCAAAGTAGATCAAATGCCTAAATTTATGAGTTAATACTCTAAAACTCTTACGAGAAAACTTAGAAGAAAAACTTCATGACATCCAAAGCACAGTCAACAAAGAAAAAAATAGATAAATTGGACTCAATCAAAATTTAAAACTTTTGTACATCAAAGGCACTGTAAAGACAGTGAAAATATGCAATACCAAATGCTGGCAAGGATGTGGAACAACAGAAACTCTCATTCATTGCTGATGAGAATGTAAAATGGTACAGCCACTTTGGAAGTCAGTTTGGTGGTTTCATATAAAACTAAACATACTGGCTTCCGGTCAAGATGGTGGCATAGGCAGACATGGCTCACCTCTTCATACAACCACATCAAAATTACAACTAAAATATAGAACAACCATCACTAAGAAACATCAGAAATAGAGTTGAATGGAAGTCTGACAACTACGGAATTAAAGAAACCACATCCATCAAGGCTGGTGGGAGGGGTACAGATGCGGAATGGGCTGGTCTCTCACCCACATATGGTGGATAAAAATTGGGGAGGGATATCTCAGGAGCAAGCAGGCCCAGCTCCACACCAAGTGGCCCAGTTACACACCAGAACCCCCAGCCCTGTGTTCCAGTGCCAGGAAGACTGAGTCCCCTCAAATTCTGGCTGCAAAAACCAGCAGGGACTGAGTCTGTGGAAGAAACTGCTCGAGTCCCAAGCAGTTCCTCTTTAAAAACCCACACATGGGCTCACCTGCTCAGACTCACTCCCTCTGAGCTCCAGCGCTGGGGTGGCAGATTGAAGCGCACCAGTGGCATACTAGCAGAGGCTGAAGTATCTGACATCAGGACAAGCAGAAGCCATTGTTACTTTCCTGGGGCCGTATTTGAGACTCCATCAAATTGGCTAACACTCTTCGCCCCAACCCAGAGTTCCCCAGAGACTCCATCCCATCCAACTTACAGGCCCATGGAAGCTGCTTTTCCATATGAATAACGGGTCTTGGCTCATGCTTCAGTTTCCTAACTCCTACCAAACAAGCAACAGCTGGCCTCGGTGAGCTTCAGGCCAGGTGTTAGCAGCAGCAACCAAATTAGTTTCATTGCTTGGCTTCACCTGGAAATCTCCAAGCCCAGCACAAGTAGCAGCCATCTCAGACTGCTTTATAGCTCAGAAATGGAGGCTCTGGGCAAAAGACAGGTGAGGACTGACCTTGGCCTGCAACACATGGGAAACCTCAGGACCAGTGTACCCAGTGGATAGTTACAGGCCACTGTGGAGCACTGCTACCCTGTCCCTGCAAAGCTGATCCTCCATGGAGGGTGGAGGTTGGTAGTAAGTGGTCTCAGCCAATCATTGCAGCTGACTGGCCTAGGTAAATCCCTCCCATTGATCTGCAACAGGAACCAAGGCTAAAAAGGAAGGTGTGCTCAGTCCACACCTCGAGTGCCCAGCGTGGGTGATAGGGGAGGCTGTATCACTGGACCCTACGGACGCCTACTACATTAGTCAACACTACCAAGACATGGAGTCAAAGTAACTCTACCTAATACACAGAAATAAACACAGGGAGGTGGCCAAAATGAGGAGACAAATAAACATGGCCCAAATGAAAGAATAGATAAAAACTCTAGAAAAAGAGCTAAACAAAATGGAGATAAACAATCTATCAGATGCAGAGTTCAAAACACTGGTTATAAAGATGCTCAAGGAAGTTAGTAAGGACCTTAGTAGCACAAAAAAGATCTGATCAGAAATGAAGAATTCACTAATTAAAATAAAGAACAATTTATAGGGAAACAACAGTAGAGTAGATGAAGCTGAGAAACAAATCAATGATTTGGAGCATAAGGTAGCAAAAAACAACCAATCAGAACAAGGAGAAAAAATAATCCAAAATATAAGGGTAGTATATAAGCAGCCTCTAGGACAACTTCAAGATGTCCAATATTCGCCTCGTAGGGAAGCAAGAAGGAGAAGAGGAAGAGCAAGAAACTGGAAATCTATTTCAAAAAATAATGAAAGAAAACTTCCCTAATTTGGCAAAGGAAATAGACATATAAGTCCAGGAAGCACAGACAGTCCCAATCAAGTTGGACCCAAAGAGGCCCGGTCCAAGACACATCATAATTAAAATGACAAGGGTTAAAGATAAAGAGAGAATCTTAGAAGCAGCAAGAGAAAAGCAGAGTTCCCTACAAATGAGTTCCCATAAGACTGTCAGCTGATTTCTCAAAAGAAACTTTGCAGGCAAGAAGGGGCTGACAAGATGTATTCAAAGTGATAAAAAGCAAGGACCTATGACCTAGATTACTCTATCCAGCAAAGCTATCATTTAGAACGGAAGGGCAGATAAAGTGCTTCCCAGACAAGATAAAGCTAAAGGGGTTCATCATCACCAAGCCATTATTACATGAAATATTAAAGGGACTTATTTAAGAAAAAGAAGATGATCAAAACTATGAATAGTAAAATCATAACAAACTCACAACTATCAACAACTAAATCTAAAAAATAAAAACAAAAACAAACTAAGCAATTAGAACAGGAACAGAATTATAGGTATGGAGATCATTTGGAGGGTTATCATTTGGGAGGGGGAAGGGGAAGAAAAGGGGAAAAGGTGTAGGAATCAAGAAGCATAATGGATAGGAACAAAATAGACAGGGGGATATTAAGAATAGAATAGAAAAGGGAGAAGCCAAAGAACTTACACTCACAATCCATGGACATGAACTATGTAAGTGGAGAGGGAATTTGTGGAGCGAAGAGGGGTACTGGACAGAGAGGGGCAAAGGGAAAAAAAGTTGGGACAACTATAACAGCATAATCAATAAAATATACTTAAAAAAATAAAACTAAACATACTCTTATCATATAATCCAGCAGTTTCATACCTTGGTATTTATCCAAAGGAGCTGAAAACTTATAACTATCCACACAAAAGCCTACACATTGATGTGTACAGCAGCTTTATTTGTTATTGCCCAAACTCTGAAGCAACCAAAGTATCCTTCAGTAGGTGAATGGATAAACAAACTGTGGTATATCCAAACAACAGAGTATTATTTACTGCTAAAAAGAAATGAGCTACCAAGCTATGAAAAGACACAGAGGAAATTTAAATGCACATTACTAGTGAAAGAAGACAATTTGAAAAGCCTAGATGCTGTATAATTCTAACTACATGATGTTATAGAAAAGACAAAACTATGGAGACAGTTCAAAGATCAGCGGTGGGCCATACTTAGGGTATGGGTCAAGGATGAACAGGCAGAGCACAGAGAATTTTTAGGGCAGTGAAAATACTCTATATGAGACTATAATGATGCATACATGTCATTATACATTTGTCTAAATATACAGAATGTACAACTCCAGCAGTAAACCCTAGGTAAACTATGAACTTTGGGTGATTATGACTTAGTTTAGATTCATCAGCTGTAACAAGTGTACTACTCTGGTGGGGAATGTTGATAATGGAGGAGGTTGTATGTGAGTGGAGGCAGGGGAATATAGGGTATTTACATACCTTATGTTCAATTTTTTTGTGAGCCTAAATCTGCTCTAAAAGAAATAAAGTCTTTAGAAGAACAGGAGAAAGAAAGGCAATCCACAGAATAGGAAAAAAGATTTGCAAATCTGATAAGGGTTTACTATCCAGAATATATAAAGAACTTGTAAAATTCAACAAACAGACAAACACTCCAATTTTAAAATAGGCAAAAGACTTGAATAGACATTTCTCCAAAGAATATATACAAATGACCAACAAGTACGTGAAAGGATGCTTAGTATCATTAACCATTAGGGAAATGCAAACCAAAACCATAATGAGATATCACTTCACACCAACTGAGATGGCTATAAGACAAAACAAACGAAAAACCTAGAAAACAAGTGTTGACAAGGATATAGACTAATTGTAATCCTTGTGCATTGCTGTTCGGAATGTAAAATGATACAGCTGTTATGAAAAACAGTTTGGTGGTTCTTCAAAAAGTTAACATAGAATTACCATATGACTCAGCAATTCTCTTCTCTTTGTCTTGACATGTATAAATATTTATAGACACATGAATTCATAGACATATATACATATATCCAAAAAGAATAGGAAAAAAGGAACTCCAGGTAATTGTATGCCGATGTTCAAAAGCAGCATTATTCACAATAGCCAAAAGGTGGAAACAACTCAATTGTGGCAACAGATGAATGAATAAACCAAAAACAAACAAACAAACAAATAATATATATGTGTGTGTACACACACACACAAAATGTTATCAGCCCTAAAATGGAATGGAATTTTGATACACACTACAACATGGATGAACCTTGGAAAAGATATGCTTAAGTGAAGGAAGCCACACAGAAAAGGATACCTATTGTACAATTTCACTTACATGAAATACCAACAATGGGTAAATTCATGGAGACGGAAAAATTAGAGGTTACTAGGGCTGGAGGGAGAGGAGAATAGGAGTTACTGCTTAAGAAACACACAGTTTTCTATCTGAGGTGATGAAAACATTTTGGAAAGAGTGGTGATGGCTGCACAACACCGTGAATGCAATTAATGTCACTAAGTTGTATATATTTAAGTCTGGTTAAAATGGTTTTTTTAAGTATTATATATATTTTGCCACATAAAAATAAAATTTCAGAGGGGCTAAACATTTACATAGTTTGAAGGAAATTTCTGTGTTTTCCTCACTAAAACAGTATCTTTTTTTTTCATTACCAAATCCATCTCCAAAAATAGTGATTATCTATTAATTGATCCATTTTGCAGCCAATTTTTTCAGTGGGCCTCAGCTTCTTCTTCCATAAAATGAAGAACAGCAATAATAGAGCATTTCAAGTTCCTTCCAGCTTTTAACAATCTAGAATTTGGCTCAGTTTAGAATAGTTAACTAAGATTCCACTCTAAATAAACTGTCAATGAAATACAAACCACCACAAAATAATTTTGTTAATATTTAACAGCATAACAAGATATATCTACCAACTGTTCTTTCCTCTGGCCACCTGGTTCCCCTTGACCCTTCAGACATGCAGGGACACTCAACTTTGCACCCCCTGCTCAGACTGTAATGTCCACTGGGGATGGTCTTTGCTATGCCTGTTTCAGGTCTCTGCTCAAATGTCACCATCTCAATGAGGCCTCCTCTACCCACCACTTTACAACTATCAACCTCTCACCCGTCTATGCTTCCAATCCCCTTTCTCGATCCTGTTTTCTTCAGGGAGTATCATTTTCTAAGATATGACAAGTTTCCGTATTTATTTTATTTATTATTTATTGTCAGACTCTGCTGCTAGCCTATAATCCATGAGGTCAGGATCTTCACTGGTTTTCATCAGTTGTATATCTCACGTGGCTAAAATAGTACCTGGCATACAAGCAAATGCTCAGATATTTATGTGAAAATGAGTTAGCGGTATGAAAGGCAAGGTTTATAGATTTTTCCACTTTTTAATTTACTTGCTTCATTTAAATGAGTAGTATTATGAAGAATTTCATTCTAAAAATGAAGTTTTGAATACAGGTAGTGACTTTAATTTTATATGTGTGAGATCTTTAATTATGAAATTATATTTTATAATTATGAAATTATAAAATACCACATTATGAAGTGGTATTTTAACAGTGGTGCTGTTAGAGATGGAATTTCTGAAAATACATTTCAGAAAGGAGAGAACTGTAACACAACAAAGGAACAACAGGAAAGAATGAATATTCTATTCATTCATCCCTGCCTTTGTCACTGTTCACTGGGCAACAGAAGGCACAGGGTCACAGCCTCCCTGATGCCTAGGATCTTACTCTTTTTACTTTTTCTGCTTCCATACTCCATCTATTTCATTTTCTTCCCCAGTGACTGAACTCTTGAAATGAAAACAGCCCCCTGCATCCTGAGGTTTCCTCTCATAGGTTGTTTTGTAGCAAAGTCAAGGGTCAATTTAAAACTGTTAAAGTTTAATTATATATAAACATTTTTTTAAATTATATAAGTTTTTCCTTCCTCGTCAACAGGGACTGATTTCTAGGAATTCTTTGATTTAACGAATTGACACTTTCCCAAAATAGTTGCTACAAGTAACAGTGAAACAACCTAGCATTTAATATTCACATATTATAGAACTTTACCAATTACAAGACATTTCATCTATATTATCTAGATTTTGATTCTCACAATGATCCTATGGGGAATGTCAGATTGGTATTTTTACCTGTTTAAAAAATAAATGCCATTTAAGCAAGATCACACAGATACTGTGGTTCAAGTCTATGTTTTGTTTTGTTTTGTTTTGGTTTGTTTTGGTTTGGTTTGGTTTTTAACTTTAAGCATATATCCAGAGAATGCTTCCCCAGATTCAGGTTCAAACATTAACTTAGAGGTGTTATGTTCAAAGTATTTCATACCATCAGAAAGCTCCACTTATGTCTGTGAGCTTTCTACTTTGCAATTGCCAATTTCCTGATCAACTTTCTCATTAGTCTATGAAGGCCAGAAAATAGCTATTATAAGTAGGTGCTCAAATATATCAGCAGACTTTTCTGAATGTGGGGTTTTATCACTCCAAACATGCCTTTCAAACTAGAGTTGATCCAGAGTGAACTGATGGGGCTTGGATTTAGCAGTGGTATTGAACAAAAGCTTCTTATTTCCCTTGATCATTAGTTATGATGACAGCTGCACAGGAATAAAAGCCCCACAGTACCCCACTGCAACAGTGCACATCCAGATGCAAGCCGAGAAAGGTCACCACACCTACATAAATTGTGATTTCTTCTCTTTCCACCACTGACTTAGTCCTTGATCCCCTGCTTTCCAATTACAATTCTTGAACTGTTTCTTGAGAGATCTGCCACTAGATGACTGACTTTCCAAGCTGTGCCCAAAGATTGATCCCCTGCCTGAAAAATTTCTCTTGTACATGTCCTTGGTCCCACACGCTTCTGTCAATAAGTCCCTCCCACGATCCAAGGACAGACCTCTTTTAAAAGAACATTTCCATGACATGGAACAGATTGTGGATCAGATTCTACAAATCACGAAAACAATGGTCCTTAATTCAGTCTGATTCTAGTCATTTTAAACAACCACCACCACAAACTCTTTAACACCCATTTTAAAAACCTCAGCTTGACCATCCCTTTTCTTCTTGGGTCCTAGATTTCAGTTTTCTGCAGTTTAATAAAGAGACAGCAGTCTCTGGTGCCCACATTAATCAATAGTACATGAAGCAATTCCCAATGATCCTGTCCTTGGAGACTCTTAAGGTGTCTCCAGTTTCCCTTAGGGATCTATGCCCTAGGAATTTGCATCCTTCTGCTTCTTGAGCTTTAATCTAGGTATTGTGGACAGTGTGGGTTGCCTCTGCAGCAGTCATTCTGCCCTATTGGCAGTTTGGATAGCAGTGTACCTGTTCCAAGTGGAGGGGTCCCCATTTTCCAATGACTGGTCTATGGGAAGGCATGGCCAATGAGATGCAAGAGGAAATCTGCTAGTTTGCTCAAGGGTGAGAGTTTCCTCTCAGATAAGGGCCCTTGGGAACTCTCTCCATCTTTCTTTGTGCATTAAATACTGTCACACAAGAATATAACACCTGGAGCTATAGCAGCCAACATGTGACCTGGAAGTAACGAGCTGTCAGAGGAAAGCCAATGTACTGAGGAGAGAGGAGTGAGCAAGTTTAAAGAGCCCGTACCTCCCAAAGCCAGCCCTGCAACCTATATATTAGGACTTCTTAGTTTTTTTAAATGAACCAAAAAAGTCTGTGTGACTTAAACCACTACTATCTATGGCTTCTGTTTCTTGCTGCCAGGTGCGTAAATCTTGATATACTACAGAATAGGGAAAACATAGTTCCCATTTTATGCATTAAAAATACCCTTGTCTCCCTGGTCTTCTTAAAGCCTTCTCTGAGGACTCCAAACAAATAATACATTTAAGTTTTTATGTGGGAGTCTAACAATCATGTTTTAGTGGGAGATGTGTACACCAAGGGTCTAAATCCTGATGGTACCAGACATGGAAATTAGGATCTTAATAAGATTATGAACACCCTAAAATAACCAGTGAAAGTGGATCAAGAATCATATGGGAAATTCCAGAAAAACTAAATCAAAGGATGCTATAGAGATTCATCCCAAAAGTATAGAAAGAAGCATACTAAAAAGCACTACTGATGGACAAGTAAGGCTTCACTCCTTATCAGAGGGAAAAAATGACCCTGACAAGACAGCCATATAACACACTTCAGTTATTTCTTCAATGGGTCTAACAACTAGGAAGTGTAGCTGTCAGATCTACATGCAATAATGTAGATGTATCCACATGCAAAGTTACTATTACTGCATGAGTCAGGAAAAATATTAACATAGCTAGGCCTAGTAATAAACTTCTTTAAGGAAGGAAACTAACAAGTGTATGTCTCAGTCCAAGTTCACAAGAAATTAATGATGTCAATAAGTTAAAGACATATGATGGTCACTACAGGTCACCAATCAACAGTCAAGGTACAGGAACGCTAAACTTCCAATGGGAATCACCCTACAGGATAGAACAGCAGCACCCAGTGTCAGTACCTTGATATCATGGGTTGAGAATTAGCGATGCTGATTTTGGATTCACTCTTATAAGCTCCAAGGGGTTCACATGTAATACTCACTTTATCTGAGCACACCAAAAGGTACGAGCTACAGAAAAGTGAGAACACTCCATAAGAATACACATTATCTTATTATTCACAACACAGTTATAAAATTCATGAAGTTTCGCATCAATGTAATACTTGTATCTAATCAGTAGTTAATATTTAATGCTGCAGATTGTCCCAGTAATGCCCTTGCAGCACTTTTTCCCTCCAGTATAGGATCTAGTCGAGGATTACATACTGCATTTAGACACCATGTCTCTTTCCTTTCCTTTAATCTGAAGTAGTTCCTTAGCCTTTTTTGCTCTTATAAGACATTGACATTTTGTAGAATCCTGATCAATTACTTTACACAATGTTCCTCGGTTTGACATTGTCTGTCTAATGTTTCTTCATGATTAGGTTCAGGTTCTAGAACCCAGATGGAAAAGTGGCATGACAAAAGTGACATGGTATCCTTCTCTCCTCCTCTAGGCATTACATCTGGAGACACGTGACACCCTTCTACCCCATACCAGGAGTTCCCAAAACAATGCTCATGTCAATTATTTCTTGCTGCATAACACACTAATGCAAAACTCAGCGGCCTAAGGCAAATATTCACTTAGCTCAATATTGGTTGGCACTTCGAGTTTTGGAGAAAAGTTTTCCTGTTTTCAACAGGATTTACTCATGCACACATACATGGTCAGTTGGCATGGACATCTCTGGTGTTGACCGCCTGTCAGCTAGGACACTGGTTCTCTCTCATCAAAAAGTTGGCTCAGGCTCATGTTCATGGTGGTTGTAGGGATCTAATTGCACTAAGGACAAGTTCCAAGGTACAAATTTTTCAAACTTCTGCTTCTATCATATTTACTACTGTCCTTATTGGCCAAAGCAAACAAGTCACATGGACAAGTGAAATGTAAGAAGTAGAGAAAGAGTTAATGGTAAGGTTAGCCTTTGTGGCTATTTTTAAACCTACTACCACCGTGGAAGGCTTATTTTATTGCCCAGAGATACTTTCCAAAAACTTTTCTCTCCTAGCTATACCTTGATTATCAGATAAATTCCTTCTCCACTGTCTATTCAGCTATTAAAAAGTTCGTGGAAAGCCCAATATATTAGCTTATCTTGCAAGGTCTGCTTGACTAGCTTATTCTAATAATCATTTAGTTCACTCAACAGATACTGTTGTGGCTTATATTTGTGCAAAACCATTCAGTATATTCTTCTAGATAAACAATATTTAGATGAAGGAAGGAGCTGGAAGAAACAATTATCAGCTCAGCATGTGTCAGAAAATATTCTCTCATTTAATCCTCACATCAACTCTATTAGGTCACTATTATTAGCTCCATTTTAAAAATGAGAAAGCCAAAGTTTAGAGAGTTTAATTAATTTATCCAGATTGCATAACTATCCAGAAAAACTTTGGCTGCAAGTTACAGAAAATCTTCTTAAGAGTGGTCTGAATAATAGACTTTTCATCTCTGTAACAAGGATTCTCAAGGTGGGCATTTCCATTCAGTACAGCAGCTCAACAATGGCATTTACGGAGCCTTGGTTTTTTTGTTTTTGTTTTTTGTTTTTTCCCGTCTTTCTGCTCCACCAACCTTGGTTTAGTTTTCAACATTATTATAGTGACTTCTTTTTAAAAAATCTTTTAAAATTTAATCTATTGTATTTTTTCCATTTCCATTTAGTCCCCTTATACCCTCCTCCCCCCAGCAATCACCACACTGTTGTCCATGCCCATGAGTCCTTTTTCTTTTCTGCTCAATCTCACCACCCGCTAACTGTCCCCACCCCCTGTCACTAGCTGTCATCCTGCTCCCCATCTATAAGTCTGTCCCCACTTTCCTTGTTAGTTCAGTTTGTTCATTAGATTCTACATATGAGTAAAATCATATGGTATTTGTCTTTCTCTGGCTGGTTTATTTCATTTAGCATAATGTTCTCCAGGTCTATCCATATTGTCACAAAGGGTAAAATGACCAAAGGATCTGAACAGAAACTTCTCCAAAGAAGACATACACATGGCCAATAGACATATGAAAAGATGCTCGATGTCACTAATCATCAGAGAAATGCAAATTAAAACCACAGTGAAATACCATCTGACACCTGTCAGAATGGCTGTCATCAATAAATCAACATACAATAAGTGCTAGCAAGGATGTGGAGAATGGCCCTTTTGCATTGTTGGTCGGAATGCAGATTGGTGCAGCCACTGTGGAAAGTAGTATGGAGATACCTTGAAAAATTAAAAATGGATCTGCCTTTTGACCCAGGGATCCCACTTCTGAGAATATAGCCAAAGGAACCCAAAACACTAATTCGAAAGAACATAAGCACCGCTATGTTCATTACAGTGTTATTTACAGTCACCAAGATATGGAAACAGACCAAGTGTCCATCAATACATGAATGGATAAAACAACTATGGGACATTTACACAATGGAATACTACTCAAATGTAAAAAAAAAGAAAATATAGTGCTTTCATAACTGCAAAATGACTTGTCCACCTTTAGTCATCATATTCCGGGCAAGAAGAAGGGAGGAGTGGTTCTAGTGAGTATTACTTTCATGCCTGCTGCTTTTATAGGGAAACAAAAACTATCCCAAAGGCCCCTAAATTTCTCCTTACATTTCTGCCCAGAACTGTGTTACTTGGCTGCTCCCACATGCAAGCAAAAGGACGGTCTGCTCTCTGGTTTCTTAACTGTAGAGTGTTACATGTTGAAAACAAAAACAAAAGAATGGGACTGGGAATGGCACTGGTTTAGTCTAACAAAAACTACCAATGGCAAATTTAGAATGTGAATGACATGTAGCTCTGTAGTTCATGTTCTCAAGGCATGTATGCTTTCAAAGTAGAGAGACAAATCCTATAAATACATAATGTGATAGGTCCTATGAGTAACAGAAACTAGGTCCTACAGAACCACAGAGAAAAAAAGAGGTCACTTTTAGGTAGGCTGATCAAGAACGTTTTGGAAGGGTCAGGTGAATGTGATCTACATGATGTGGAGGGTTTAAAACGGTAAAGATCTTCCAAAAGGGAGAAAAGTAAAAGCAAACAGATGGAGATAGAAAATACGAAATAAAGTTATGATGACCAAACTGGCAATAGTACAGGGTAATTCAGATCCTTTGATAATGTAAAAGGAATAAGCATGTGTTGCTTAGCATTTATTAAGAGTTGAAAGCTAAATATATTCGCTCGAATATAATCAGACAAGAAGTCACATTCCACCTCTTACATCTCCCTTTGACTACCCCTCAAAAATAGTACTTTTATCTTTTACCACTTTACCTCACATTTCAATATAATATTCTAGAACTCAAGAAAATTAAGTACTGTTACGCAGCACCTTGAAAATAAAAGTTCTCATTCAGCAAAAGCTGGTCTTGCTGACAGTTTACCAGCTTTGAACACTTTCCATTTTTGAGCTAGAAATTGCTTTTGTTTGATTATTTGTTACATTTTGTTTTTAATTGCTTAAATTGCATACAAAGTTTCATTAACAATATATTCTTCAAATTTGCAGGTGAGACTTTTTAAAAAATGAAATCTTATTTTAAGTGCACTAAAGATGGCCATGAACTCATTAATCACTTTCAACTAAATGTGGATTCTTCATACACCCATTTTCATAAAGTGAGTTATGCCCATAATAGGTATTTAAGGGAACTATCAAACGCTGTACAGAGTTGTTAGTGTTCAGATATGTTTTTTACAGTATTTACTTCAAAGGTATCATTGAGTTTCCTTATTTAAAAGAATTATCAAAACAGGGCCACAAGCCAAAAACTAACTAGAATTGACAAGTCTTTCGGGGAGAAAAGGGGCAGAAATGGAAAGAGGGTCAGTAAATTCTCTGAGCCAAAATGACAGGAGCACTGCGGCCCAAGGAGACATGCCTTTGGATGACAGGGTCGACACAGTCCTCTGACAGATACCACTGGCTCTCTGACTGCACGTTCCATGAAACTCAGATTTGCAGGGTCAACTCCAACTTGAGTGAGGCCCTTGGGCCGGCCCCTGGCTACCAGAGGGAAAGCACCATTGCTACAGGACTTGACTAAATAAGCACCTGAAAAGAATGCTTCCTTCCTTTCTGAGTGTGGACGCCATCAAAACCCACTGACGTACCTTTTAAACATGTTAACCCACAGCTAAAATTCCTGAAATGTTAAGTTAGATATACTTGCTTGTTTTTTTCTGTTATGAAACTTGCCACCTTGTAACCTAAAAAGTGTGCTTTCATATCTCATTAGAAAAATTGCTTTCCGAAATAAAAGTTAATAGTGCTCTATTTCTTGTCACACTGTTATTATTTTTTAACCTTGAAAGGAACTTAATTTAGAGTAAGTAATGCCACTGTCACTTAAATATATGAATGATAAAAGAAATGTCAGCTGTTCTAATGCCATAATTCCCAAGTAATGACAATTAATGAAACACCCTTTACTGGTGGGAGTTGTTTTAACCAGGAGATAAAGGAGCAAGTGAACCTTTTAAGATTTGCTCATAACCAAATTGCATTTCCCTTTACCCTTATCCAAAATATAATTAAAAGATGACATTTAAGGCAAACGAAAAATCAAACTGCATCCCACCTCCAAAGGAAAAGCAGCTGAGAAGCAGCAACTCTTTACCTCACCAAAAGCAGGCAGACCCCAAATTCAAGGGTTTGTGCTATATCTGTCAACCTGGAACACCAATCTCACTGGTCAATACACAAACACCTGGATAATGTTATCACTGAGTATTACTGGACAGATAACAATTGGCTTGTTTCACTGCTGTGGAAACATTTCTTTTGACTTTTCCAAAAAGAAAAGAAATCAACAGGAATACCTTCGAAAGACTTCTCTTTTCTTCCTCGGTTTGCTCCAATAGTCTAAAATTTATTGTTACATACTTGTGGTCTTTACCGTTTAGACCATCTACTCTAGCAACTACCTACACCAACAGAAAAGGCATCCTTCAGTGTCAGCCCAAACATACAATTCAGTGGCCTGTGTAGCCTCTTGTCTGAAGCCAAGTTAATCATCAATACAGTTAAAAAAAAAAATCTAAGCAAAAGTTAAATAACTTGATCCAATCTATTACCACATATCAGAAGGACAAATTAACGAAAACCTTCTTGGCAAGCTCTCGGAACCACTTTTTCTTCCTTATTTTTAAAGCTTAATCCCTTGTTCTCTGTCCCCCTCACTGGTACTCCTACAGTTTTCTTTATGGGACTTAACTCTCTAACAGAGAGGTATAGGCCTCATGAAGACAGAGTCATCGGGGGTTGATCGGAGGTGTGGCGTCTGTGTTCACTCAGGATTCTTCAGGACCTGAGCCACTCAGTTGTATGCAGCTACCCAAAACAAAATCCAAAAAAGCATGGATTGCAGTCCTCAATGCACTGTTGCACTGTTTGCTCACTCTTTAAGGAAATGACTACATAGCCAGTAACATTACAAAATGTCACCTCCTGGTTTCCTACTGTAAGAAAGCCAGGGATATGATAGTACTTCAATTGTAACAACAATAAGTCTCTAACACAATAGTATGGAAAATACACTAGATAGATATTTTTTCTATGATATCATATGATATATCCCAATCCAGAAGTTTATAGCGGTAAGAAAATGAGATAAAGTCAAAACAACCACTAGAAGGTCAATCCATCTATAACCCAAGAAGTCAAAAGCAAGTCTACCAGATGTCCTTCAACAAGTGGATGGTTAAATGAACTGTGGGACATCCACACCATGGGAATACTAGCCATAGCAATACAAAGGAATGGACTACTGACAGATGCAACAATCAGGATGAATCTACAGTGTATTAAGCACAGAGAAAAACACCAGTTTCAAAAGGTTATATACTGTATGATTCCCTTTCTATAACATTTTGAAATAACAAAATGGAGAACAGATTAATGATTGCCAGGAGTTAGGGATAGCCGAGAGGGATGCAGTTGTAAAATGACAGCATGAAGGATCATTGTGCTGTTGAACTACTGTGTGTCTTGACTTTGGTGGTGAACACATGATCAAATTGTATAGAACTAAATGAAGTGAAGTAAAACTGGGGAATCTGTATAAGATCAACGGACTGTGTCTAATGTCAATAACCTGGTGTGACACTGCACTAGTTTGGCAAAATGTTACTGTTGGGGGGCACAGGATAAAGTATACACAAGATCTCTCTGTTCTAACAACTGAATATGAATCTAAAATTAGTCCAAGAAATTTCAATTACAAAAAAAAAGCAACGGTAGCTCTACACATTTGTGAAGGGCAAAAGCTGGCCCTCCACATGGTAGCCTGGTAAAACCCTTCCTAACAAAATTGCCTAGAGTTCTTAAAGTCAACAGAAGGAGATTCTCCCCAGAAGCTGGGACATTCCCCTGGCAGGGGCATGCCAGTACACTGCTCTCTAACTTCTTTCCCCTTTCAGTCTTAATTAAGTCTTCCCCTTCCTATTCAACCTACGTGGGTTACATCCAACTATTACTTCTATACCAAGACACATTAATAAATAAGCACTTTTTAATTTGATAAATAGTATTACTGGATTCCTAAATGAAGGTATTCTCATGCCCTTTCTTCCCAAAGTAAATCTGAGCTCTCTCGGGGAATACGCTCTTGCCTCACTTCTTTTTCTGAATGTTTCTGGGCTCCTAGAACTTGACAGAAAAGAGGAGACTAACAGGGCACAGCCCATTTTCTGGGTTAGGGCAGTTTCTATGTACAGACAGTTCTCTTGTGGGGGGGTTCTGCTTGCTGAGAAGAATGTGGAAGCTGACCAGAGATAAATCTCCCAGAAAGCAGAGGCCAGGTGTTCCTTTTCTAGAAATTCCCCAGGAAAGTGTACACAAAAAAAGATGAAGGAACCCTGGCCTTTGTGTATTCCACAAAGGCCTGTTGATCGGTCCTGCTCAGAGGCTCCCCACAAGCAATCCTGACACTCCCCCTGCAATTTGGTAGTGTACTGAGATCTGCTGCTGACTGACAGGGGCTTCTTTTCTTCCTCAGAGGAATACTGGGCTCTGAGTAAGTTGCAGCCTTTTCCTATGCAGTTAGCTTAATCATCCACTATTCATCTAAAAACTGGACGGATGAAGGGCACTGACTCTGTATCAGGCTATCCTAGCAGGGTGACCTTGGGCAAGTTATTGAACCTCTCTCTGACTCAACTTCCCTATGTGTAAAGTGAGGACAATTAACAGTACCTATCTCATGGAGCCACTGTGAGGCTTAAATGAGTTATTACAGGTAAAGGGTTCAGAAGAAGACCTGGAACCAAGTAAAGGCTCCACAAAAGCTTGTAACGACCATTATACCATTATTCTAGGGAGATACAGAGAGAAGGAAGCAATGAAAATGGCTCCACACTGAAGGTTCACTGTGAACAAATAGTTTTTATGATATGATATGATAATAGTTTTTTATAAATCCTCTCATGTTTGCATAGGTATCATTATTACTTCAATAGAAGTAAGAGTGAAATAGAATATTTTTCACTTCTGGTCAAGATGGTGGCATAGGTAAAAACACAGTACTCACCACTTCGCACAACGACATCAAAATTACAACTAAACTACAGAACAAGTGGCTGCAGAGGTGCCTACCTGAGGAGCAAGGTGTCCCAGCCCCACACCAGGCCCCCCTGCCCAGGGTTCCACTGCCAAGAAGAGAAGTTCCCATAACTTCTGGCTGTAAAAACCAGCAGGAATTGAGGGTGAAGGAGATGGACATTTCTGGGCGTCCCAAGCAGTTCCACCTATAGGGCCTACACACAGGCTAACTCAGACTCACTCTCTCTCAGCTCCAGCATGGGCGCAGCAGTTTGAAAGGCACCAGAAACATACAAGGGGAGGACCTGAATTGTCTGGCATCAGGGAGAGAGCTGGGGGACAACTTTTTCCCATTGTTCCTTTTCTGAGCCTTCCTCTTACAGAGCCAACAGGTAAGCACCACATATGAGAGTCCATCAACCAGGCTCACACTGTGTGCCCCATCCTGGTGATTCCCCAAGATCCCACACCACCAAACTTTTGGGTCCAACCAAGCTGTCTCCAGTGGCTTTTCCATACACATGGCCTGGTTTGGCTTATGCTCAGATTTTCCTAAATGCTCTTGAATGAGCAGCATCTGGCCTCAGCAAGTTCCATACCCAAGTGGCCAAAGGCCTGGCACTAGCAGCAGCTTGGCCTTGATTGGGTACTTCCAAGTCCAACATAAGTAGCAGCTACCTGCAGATCACTTTGTAGCTCATGCTGGGAAGCCTCAGACAGGACACAGGTGGTGGCTGACCCTCCCCAGAGACAGCGCATCCTCCCCAGAGACAGCGCATCCAGTGGGCAGCTTCAGGCAACATTGGAGCACGACCACTCAACCACCTCCAAAAGTGACACAACCAAGGGGTGGATTCAGCATGCTACAGAGCCTGGCTAAAGTAAGTCCTGCTCTGTGGACTGGGACCCTACACAGGTGATGCTCCAGAGTAGTTGGATGTTGGTGATCAGTGGTCACAGCCAGTCCTTGCAGCTGACTGGCCTGAGTAAATCCCTCCCATAGTATGCCAACAGCAATCAAGGCTCAACTACAAGAGGATAGTTGTACTCAGCCCACACAAAGGGCACACCTCAAGTACCCAGCCTGGGTGATAGGGGAGGCTGTGCCACTGGACCCTACGTGACCATGACACCTACTACATTAGGCCATACTACCAAGACATGGAGTCAGAGCAGCTCTACCTAATACATAGAAATAAAAACAGGGAGGTGACCAAAACGAGGAGACAAAGAAATATGGCCCAAATGAAAGAAAAGAACAAAACTCCAGAAAAAGAACTTAACAAAATGGAGACAAGCAATCTATTACATGCAGAGTTCAAAACACTGGTTATAAGGATGCTCAATGAACTCAGTGAGAATCTCAACAGCATAAAAAAGAACCAGTCAGAAATGAAAGATATGCTAATTGAAATAAAGAATAATTTACAGAGAATCAACAGTAGAGTGGATAAAGCCAAGGATCAAATCAGTAATTTGGAATATAAGGATCCAAAAACCACCCAATCAGAACAGCAAGAAAAACAAAGAATCCAAAAAAATGAGAATTGTGTAAGGAGCGTCTGAAACAACTTAAAGCATGCCAACATTCGCATCATGGGGGTACCCAAATGAGAAGAGAGAGAGCAAGAAACTGAAAACCTATTTGAAAAAATAATGACAGAAAACTTCCCTAACTTGATGAAGGAAATAGACATACAATTCTAGGAAGCACAGAAAGTCCCAAACAAGATGAACCCAAAGAGGCCCACTCCAAGGCACATCATAATTAAAATTCCAACAGTTAAAGACAAAGAGAATCTTATAAGAAGCAAGAGAAACGCAGTTAGTTACTTACAAGGGAACTCCCATAGGACTGTCAGCTAGCCCTAGCTGGTATGGTTCAGTGGATTGAGTGCTGGTCTGCCAAGCAAGGGGTTGCTGGTTCGATTCCCAGTCATGGTACATGCCTGGGTTGTGGGCCAGGTCCCCAGTAGGGGACATACAAGAGGCAACCACACACCAATGTTTCTCTTCCTCCCTTTTTCCCACCCTTCCCCTCTAAAAATAAATAAGATCTTTAAAAATTTTTTTAAAAAAAGACTGTCAGCTAATTTCTCAAAAGAAACTTTGCACACCAGAAGGGATTGGCAGGAAATATTAGAAGTGATGAAAAGCCAGGACCTAAAGCCAAGGTTACTGTATCCAAAAAGCTACCATTTAGAACTGAAGGACAGATAAAGAGTTTTCCAGACAAGAAAAAGTTAAAGCTCATTACTACAAAACCGGTATTATATGAAATGTTAAAGAGTTCTTTAAGAAGATGAAAAATATGAACAATACAATGGTAATAAATACATATCTATCAACAATTGAATCCAAAAAACAAAATAAACTAATAAGAAGAACAGAAACAGGCTCATAGATAGAGAGGATGTTCTGATGATTGCCAGTTGGGAGGGGGGTTGGGACAGACGGGTGAAAAAGGTGCAGGGATTGATTAAGAAGTACAAACTGGTTGTTACAGAATAGTCACGGGGATATAAAGTACAGCACAGGGAATATAGTCAATAATAGTCTAATAACTATGCATAGTGTCAGGTGGGTACAAGGTTTACTGGGATGATCACTTATTAAGTTATGTAATGTCTAATCACTGGGGTGTACACCTGAAACTAACAGTATAATATGTGTCAACTGTAATTGAAAATAAAAAATAATTTAAAAAATTAATAAATAGAATATTTCCCATTGTCAGTAATAAAAACTAAGAAAGATAAATGATAGATATACTATGAGACAGTGAGATGAATTTGCTCATCAACCCCCTCCATAGTATATTAGTAAAAGCTAAGAATTCACCATGTTCTTTGAGAAATAATATCTTCAGGGAGTTATATTAGATGGCTGCCTTTCTCTCCAACCTGGTGAAGGCAGGGTATAAATCCTCCATCAAGGGAGTGGAGGGATTTATACAACTTGGCAAGTGTCTTCTTGGATTTGAGGGACCTGGAGACTACCTCTCACCCAGACTTAAAAAATTCTAAAGGCTGAAGACTAAATGGAGGAGTCAGCAGAGCAGAAAAACAGGTCTATGCTGAATAACAGAAGGAGAACTGTGAGTTTTCTGCAGCCTGGATGGGCACTCATCAGAAAGCAGCTGGCTGTGGGCCACCTTGAAAAGCTCCCATCCACAGGTATTCCATAGTGAACGACTTGACCTCGACAGAAAGAGCCTATAAGTAATACCCTGAACACAGAAGCCCTGGGGTGAGACCCAACCTTGAGATATGACATCACCCATTCCCGGGGCCTTCAGTCAAATGTCATTAGTGGGAAATCTCGAAGGAAACCACAAAAGTACTCCATGAAAAAAAGGTTAGCATCTGGATATTGGTCACACCCAGAAGTCACAAATGACAGTTTCCAACTCTACCAGTGAAAGAAATCCTTTGTTGCCACTTGCCTCATTTCTCTCCTCCCTACCCAACCCTCTGTACCCCTTGATCCCTGCCCCACCATCAACACACTTAAGGCTTCCAAGACTGTGCCCCTTTCTGAAAGGAGATGGAAACTTTGCCGTTGGACTGAGCTGCACTTGAAAATGACCTGGAAGGCTATGGGATATGCTTGAAATTTCACTCTGGATGAAGAAGAATGATTAGACAGAATATGGTGAAGGCAGTGGTGCGAAAAATAAAACTCTTTTAGAAGTTTACCACTGCTGAGTCCTGCTCATCAAATGCATTGTTATGAATATATTTTACTTTAACCTTCCCTCTCCCCTAGCCTTATCCCAACTGGCCTCCTTCAGTTCTCTCTTCCATTGTGCTCCCCACTGTCCCACACCCACTTCTGCCTTCTCCTTATGCCTCTGTATAACAAATACTTGAAATATTTAAACATTTTACTCCTGGCCCAAATTAGAGTAGTATATAATATTAAACCAAGTAGAAATGGGGCAGGGGGATAGAAAAAGTCAATAGAAGAATAGATTAAATATGGTCAATTTCTCTGCTCTTACTCTCTTTTTTCCCCATGTTAAATCTTGCACAAAATTCATCTATTTAGTCAAGAAAACAGCTCACTCTTCCAAGGAAATCCAATGCATTTTTTTAGCTATGGCTATGGAATAAAAGAGATAAAACAGATGGAGGGGAACTTAAAAGGACATTGGAATAGAGTTGGATAAAAATAAGATATCAGTTGGCAAAGCTAAAAACACAATTCCACAGGTTTAAGCACATGAAACTTCTATAACATAATGTGTTAATCAGACAGACCAAATTGGTAGAGTTTATCTTGGAACAATGATACAGATTGTCACTTTCATCAACAAACTTTGTCAGTATACATCTAGGCCAGTAAAAATAATCTATGTGGGAGAAAATGCTATGTGAAAACCAAACCCTGCTTCATTCTCATCCTCCTCGTAATGAAGGCAAATGTGTGTCCCTGCCTTTAATGCAGAGAGACTGGGGGACGTGCAACTGTGCTTTTGCTAATGGAATTTAAGCAGATAGAATGTGAGCCCCTCCCAGGTCTGACTCTTAGAGACCCTCCAGTTCTCCTTCTTCACCAGCAGCAAACACCTTGCCAGCCATTTATTCCAGATGTTGTAATTGTGGATGGAAGACTCCACACTGGTCTCTGTCTGACTGAGAAATAAACTTTCAAAGTATTAAGCCACTGAGTTTTCAGGGAATTTCTCTGTTAGCACTGCATGGTGTAGCCTATCTTGAATATTAATCAGCCCAAACATTTTGATATGCTAAGGTAATCTGGACTTACTTTAGACTAGAGTTACGTAACCTCTGACCAAATTCTACCAAATTCTTAGGATCAATACCACTTCTTCTGTCTTAAGAAAATAATTTTTGATAACTCATTATAAACATTTCATATAAGTTCTGTGGGAGAAGATATGTAGAGAGTAGATCACTTATAAATTAAGAAAATGATGTTCCTCTACTGTGCAAAGTTTCAGGAAGCAAGAATTTGGTTAAAATATATTTTTAAAAATCCTTGAATGTCTAAGGAACTAAACACTAAAACGCGTTACCCAGAAAGGCTGTGCAATCATGAGTTTGGGAAGTCTATACAATTAAGGCTAACAATCACCAGTCTTGCCTATGTCAGACTTGTAGTCAGTCCCTTGCCTTGCTAGAGAGTCAGGTCTTGATTAGAATACTCAGAAAGCTTTTCCAGCTTTATAATTCTTTGTCAAGCAGAGGTTTTTATTACATGAAGAAAATAAAGGAAACTCTGGCGTGCCCTCATCCAAGAGCTATTGAGTGAATACTACCCAGGTGCACATCAGCACTACTGTCACTATGGCACAACGCGCACTTGAGGAGACCCTGCCCTTCCCTTCATCAACTCATAATCAAGTGGCTTTATAAAATATCCCCAGGTATTTTTGGTAGGACAAGATTAATATCATATGTTGAACACTGCTTCTCAACTTCAGTGTCAACTGTCAACTGTCATTCTGAATATCAAATGTTACTAAATGTCAATGCAAAAAAAAAAAAATTTCCCACTGCCTGTCACCAAAACCCAAACCTTAGGTAAAAGCTGAAAAATCATCAGGATCATTTTCCAAGCCTCTAGGAACTGTTCGTTTTGTAAATGTTTATTTTAAAAGTAAAAGAGAGAGAAAGAGAGAGAGAAAGAGAGAGAGAGAGAGAGAGAGAGAAGCAAACAAAATAGAAAACCAAAAATAATCACAAAGGGAAAGAAAGGATTTCTAAGAACTCCTAGGAATATTAAAAAAAACAAAACCCAAAACAAAAAACAAACACTTCTAAGAACCAGAGTTCACCTTAGTGTGATTTTTATCAGGAAGGAAGCAGGTCTGTGGCTATCACTCTTGTTGCTAAATAATACCTGTCAAAAAAAACCTACCCTGACTCCCTTGGGGGTAGTAGCCAAATCCATCATTCTAACCAACCAAAATCCGACAGGACATTAAAAATATTTTGATTCATTAACATACATATATGTTGATATTTTCTCATTTTCAATTTTAATAATTTTATCATAAATTTTAACCAATATTTTACTTCCTTTTGGAGCTAAATTTCTCTGAGAACTTATCCTCAATGTGTTATCTATTCTTAAGAATGCTAAGGATAATCTGAAAAATTTGGCTTCATCATTTTTCATTCATCAAACTGGCAAATTGTTTCAGTCTGGCAATGAAAAATGTTGGCAAGAAGGTGGACAAACAGGACATTCATACAATGCTGCCAGCAGACTTCAGTTGTATCTGTGATGTCTTATTTTATGAGTCAGTGATTTGAACAGGGCACCTTTATATATTATTCTCTATACTTTGTGGAATGCTTGAAATTTTTCTTAATAATTTTAGAAATGTGTCCTGCAAGGGCAGGGACAAAACAGGTCACTTTCTTCACACACTGCCAAATACAAAGAAATAACTATGTTAAGTTTTAGGCTAAGAAAGCAAGAGATATATGCACTTTTCTAACTGGTAGCTTTGAACTGGAAGTGACTATTCCCAAGATCCAGAACCAAGACAGGAAATCTGGGTATGTGAACACCAGCTATAGTTACAGTCTCTTCTTAAATGCCTGTATTCAGGCCTGACGAATTTAGAAATAAAAACATTCTTAAAAAAAATAACAACCAACCCAACATGATGTATCATCTTCTAACTAAATTTATGATTCTCAGGTTTTGCACATCATAGGGTGGTGTGGGTCTTCTAACACATTTGTTTTTGGTCAAGATTAAGTACTGCTGTCCACCTCCCCTGAAAACTGCTAATAACCTGGCATTGTGGGGAATCAGCCATGACTGTTCAGCAGAGAGACCCCAGTCTTAGTCAACCTATTTGATACGAAGCAAATCCAAACTTTAAGGAAGTCACCTAAGGTTATGGCTAACCTGCATACTTCTGAGCTTGAATTATCTCTTCTGATCTTATTTACCTATTAAAAGCAAGACAAAATTGTGAATAAACAAATCACCCACTTTTTCAACATAGCTCAACATTAAGACCACACCTGGATCCATCCAGTGAGAGATAAAAGAATAAACACCATAAGGATATCAACCAGATGACTAAATGGAGTAACACAATAGGACCCTTATTTTATTTCATTATTTTTAAGTTACATAGAAGACTGGGATCAGATAATCAAATTTTTTTTAAGAGTAGATTGAAAAAATAAAAAAGGACACTTGGAATACAGAGAGGCTTGGCTATTTCTCCGTCCTTGACCTCGTGGGAGGTTCTGGATTGATGGAGAAATTAAGAACATTAGAGTAGTTCTCCCTCATCCATGGGGTATACATTCCACAACCCCCAGTGGATTGCACCAAACCCTATATATACTATGTTTTTTTCCTACACAGACATACCTATGATAAAGTTTAATTTATAAATTTGGCAGTAAAAGGTTAACAACTAATAATAAAATACAACAATTATCACAATATACTGTATAAAGTTATGTAAATATGGTATCTCACAATGTGTTATACTATGTTCACCTTGTGATACACAGTATAGATTTTATTGTGAAACAATAAAATGCTTATGTGATGAGAGGCAGTAAGGTGAATGAGATATTATTAAGTAAAATAAAGCTTACTTGAACACAAGCACTATGATACTGTGACAGTCCATTTAATAACTGAGACAGCTACTAAGTGACTAATGGGTGGGGGGCATATACAGAGTGGATACACTGGACAAAGGGAAGAGTCTTGTGCTGGGTGCGATGGAGCAAGACGGCAAGCAATTTCATCAGGCTACTCAGAAGAATGTTCTATTTAAAACTTATGAATTACTTTTGGAAATTTTCATTTAATGTTTTTGGACCATGATACATCAAGGGTAACTGAAACCACAGAAAGCAAAACCACAGAGAAGGAGAGGACTATGGCATTTTTGTTCTATGCCCAAGCCTTGTCCACCAAATAGTTTCCAAAATCATGACCCTTTTCTTGAGACAGTCAAAATGTTTAAAGCACTTCCATTAAAAGACTCTTTGACCTGCTTCTAGTTTATTTTACTTTTTCCTTCATTTCACTTCTTGCCTTCTGGACAAGCTGCTGCTTCTTCTTCTTCTTCTTTTTAAAGATTTTATTTACCCATTTTTAGAGGGGAAGGGAGGGGGAAAGAGAAGGAGAGAAACATCAATGTGTGGTTGCCTCTCATGTGTCCCCTACCCTGCAGGGATAAGGCCCACAACCCAGGCATGCGCCCCGACTGGGAATCGGAGCAGTGGCCCTTTACTTCACAGGCTGGCACCCAGTCCACTGAACCACACCAGCCAGGGCTGGACAAGTTTCTTAAAAGGGTAGTGTGCACTCATTCTTTCCACTTCCTCAACTCCTATTTACTCCTCAGTACAGTTAAGTTTAACTGTAATTTGGCTTCTAGCACACCATTCCATTAAGATATCTTTCACAGACACTGGTAAGAGCCCCTATCTGCCAAATTCCAGGCTGTTTCCTACAGCCAGTTGTCCTAGTCAGTTCAGGCTGCTAAAACAAAGTCCCATAAATTAGGTGGTTTATAAACAACACGATTTGTTTCTCACAGTTCTGGAAGCTGGGAAGTCCAAGATCAATGCACTGGCAAATTCAGTGCCTGGTGAAGGCTTGCTTCCTGATTCATGGACTACCTTTTTCTTTTTATTAATGTATTCATACACAACAGAGTGGCAGGAAGTTCTCTGAGGTCATTTTTATTAGAGCACTAATGCCATTCATGAAGGCAAAGCCTAATCGCCTCCCAAAGGCCATTGCTCCTGGTACCGTCACATGGAGGATTAGGATTTCAACATATAAATCTGGGGGGCTATAAGCATTCAGTCTATAACACAGATCTTACAGCAAATCCGCTGCTTCTGACACTGAGGATAACATCCTTCTTTTTGAAGTTCATTGCTTGCAGTGGATACTTTGTATTCATCCCTTGCAGTGCGTACTTTCTGAGGTTTTGCTTACACAAGTCATAGCTCATACGCCCAATGTGAAAGTGCTAGCAAACTTCTTGCTTATGCAAGGGTACAGCCTGGTCACCATCTATTCGTATCTTTTGGATAAGTTTTGCCATGATGTTTTTCATTTGATACAGAATTCTGTGTGTTAAGCACTATATCATCTATTATTATTATCATCAACATTTTATAAGTAAAGTTTGACCTTAATCATTCTTATTTAGTGTAAAAATGGTTCCTTAATAAATTGCAATAATTGTATCAGTTCACATTAATTTGAATATCTTCTAAACATCCAGCAAAATTAAAAGTGCCGACATTACAATGGCTACAAATTCTCAGATTTTATTAGGAACTAGTTTTGTTACTAATAATAATAAAATTAGAAACTAATTTCAATAGGAATTATTAGTTATAAAATATTAAAATTATCAAATAATTATCAAAGTATATATTTCTTGCATGATGCCAACACTGATATTACTATTAATAAATGTTTAATATTAATTATAATAAAAATTAGTGATATGTTATAGAATTAATTATGGTCATACCACAGGTCTTCAAATGATATCATTTCATATAGTGTTGAGGAAAATTAATCAATTCCCAGCCAGGGCCACTGTCTGTGGAGGGTGCACATTCTCCCCACATCTGCATGGGTTTTCTCCAGGTACTCCAATTTCCACCCAGGTCCAGAGATGTGCACATTAGGTGAGCTGGCGTGTCTACATTGTCCCAGTCTAAGTGAGTGTGGCTGGGTGTGTGGTACACACTGCAACGGGTGTCCTGTGCAGGGTGGGCCTGGCTTGCACCTGAGTGGCTGGGGTGGGTTCCAGCTATGTGTGACCCTGAACTGGAATAAGCAGGCTGGAAAATAATGACCTTACTTGTTTTGGTTAATCTTTCTGAAAGGTATGTGTAGCAAACATTTATTTCAATGTTTAATATTAGAAGTGTTTTGAGTCTTTATTTGGAAGTTTGGTGATGTGTTGTGATCAGAAATATGCTGTACAAACTTAACTCTTGTTTATAGCAATTAACCATTGTAAAATTGGTTTCATCATATGTTGTTTCATTTATAATTT
Organism: Mormoops blainvillei; assembly: GCA_004026545.1. NCBI lineage: Eukaryota > Metazoa > Chordata > Mammalia > Chiroptera > Mormoopidae > Mormoops > Mormoops blainvillei. The sequence goes on from PVJD01008870.1 coordinate 59,795, forward strand.
TAACAGGAATTATTAGTTATATAATTATTAAAATTATCAAGTAATTATCAAAATATACATTCCTGCATAATGTCAACACTGATATTATTAACAGAAATATACTTATAATATTAATTATAATAAAATTAGTGATTTTTTATGAGATCTACTATAGCTATACAGCCAGTCTTTGAATGTCGTTTCATATTACGTTGATAAAAAAACATAACTGATTCTTAGTCATAGTTTCCTAGAACCTAACCATGATGGACTTCCTATTTTTATTTACTATTGAATTAATTATAGTCGTATCTATTCACATATTTTCCTCTGTCTCACCTTTAACTGTTGATGCTACCCACGCAACCATTTCTGCCTTCCATGCTTGCCACTCTATATTCTCTGTAAGTAATTAAATTAAATCTCATTATTTTATCCACCCCAGATACTCCCAAATCTACTTCTCTAGCCCTGATCTCTTTCCAGAGCTTTGGGTTCATATACCCAAACATCTTTTGAATGTACAACAACAAAGTCACATTAACATTTCCAAAACTGAACTCACTGTTATCCTCCCCAACGCGTAGCCTACTTCTCCAGAACTCAAAGTCTCAGTCTGTGACACAACCACCCACCACCAGTCAGTCACCCAAGACAAAAACCCAAGAGTCACCCTTGACTCTTTGTTCCAAAACTCCAACTCCCAGTCTCCATAGTTACTGTCACTGCTCTTACGTAGCCCACGTATTTGACCACTGAGATACTGAAACAGCCTTCAGGCCAATAACCCAGCCACCATTCCAAAGTCAGGCACACCGTCATCCACATAGCCCACAGCTAACTAAAAATGCAAGCATGGCCTGCGACTCCACTATTTAAAGTACTCCAGTTTAAAAAGTTAAAAACAAAGCTGCTTAGAGAACAGCACCTAAGGCTCTTCACATCCTGATTCTTGCAACCCTCTCCAGCATCAACTCCTGCCACATCTTCCTTTACAAGCTATGCCCTAGAATGGCCTCATTCAACAGAAATAGTATACAAGCCACATGTGATTTTAAATGTTCTAGTAGCAACATTAAAAAATGAAAAAAACAGGTGAAGTAAATTATGTTAACATATTTTACTTAACCTAATATATATAAAATACTCATTTTGCCATGTAATCAATATTTTAAAAGTATTAATAATATAGTTTACATTCCTATTGTGAACTAAGCCTTTGAAACTTGGAATATATTTTACACTTAAAACAAATCTCAATTTGAACTAGCTACATTTCAGAGCAGAACAGCCACATGTGGCTGGTGGTTAACGTGTTGGACAGTATAGCTCTAGCACTAACAAGATGCTTGGTACTGCCCCCCATATACCGTGCTCTTTTATGCCTTTGAACTTTTTTCCAAACTTATTCATATTTTGAGATTCATATCAGACAGCCCTTCCTACCTCCCAAGCTGTGGCAAGAACAGGCTCATAACCCATTCACTGCGTGGGTATTCTACCATCACAACACTTCCTGAAGCACACTGAACTCTTCTCTCTACATGTCTGTCTACAATGCCAGAATATTAGTTCCTTCAAAGCAAAATCCTACCAGATCTACTCATTTTTATATCTCATGCGCCTTGCAAAATACTTGTACATTGGAGCAGACAATTAAATCTTCACTGAGTTAAAAAAGAATCAGAATAGCATGTACATCACTGAAATCAGAGTTGTAAGTTTAAATTCTGGGCTCCTGGTAGACATTTTATATGTTTAATTAACAACAATGACAAAAAAACAAAGATATGTTGCAAATATACACAATCCTGTTTTTGGTTCTCTTCCAATGCAGAGCTCACTTATGAAAACATTATACCTGTGTTATAACTTGAGTAGAATAAAGGAATTTTCATTTGAAGTTATAAGGGATCTTAGGCTTGATCTAGTTATTTCACATATGAAGGAAAAAACAGGTGAAAGAGTTTGAGTGATGAATACAAATTTACAGAACTAGCTACTGCAGAGCTACCGCCATAACCACATACCCAGGTCCCTGTAGTCTTCCATTATACCATTTTGTTTGTGTTGTGTGTCAATAATTCACAGTAATCAAATAAAATTTGTAATTAAAATCCACTTAAAATTAGTGAAAAATTGTACAATTGAAAATTTAGCTGTTTGTTATTATAGATGTCAATTCCTTTCAAGATGGCATGGCAGAGAATATGTCACTCAACAAATACTCCTTGTGCTTCTCCTTCTGGTCATGCTACAGTTCCATGTGACTAGACAGACAAGGAAACATGTGTGGAAGTGGCACATATCACCTCTGGGCTGTGCTACCTCTATACCTCTCTTTCCTGACCCTAGAACCAGTATCGAGATGGCACTGCTGCAGGCTGGAAAGGGTCTGCTATGCTGAGTTGCCAAATAGAGAGGGCGGGCTCCACAACAACAAGAAATAAACGTTGGTTGTGATAAGTCACTGAGATTTTCAGGTTTTTTTCCAGTGGCAGCAGCCACTGAATAGCTCATGCTAAATTATCCTAAATAATAACCAACAGAAAACTAAAGCACATATATAAAGAACTATATCTTGAAATTGAGTACTGTGGCAAATGTAATTAACATTACTCTAAATTACTAAATACAAATCTACTTTAAAATATTTTCTGCCATCATTTTAAAATGATGCAATAAGCTATATATTAAATTGCGTATGTTATCAGGTATAAAATCTTGCTGAAGACATAAAATCATCACTGTAGAAAACACACAGATAAAATCAAATGCTGAATCAGAATTTTAGTACCGATTTCTTTTCTAAAACTGGAGATATCCTCATGAAATGGCTTTACTAGTCTGCATCACTGAGTCTAGGACCTAGAGTTTTCTTTTCACATGGGATATTACTTCATGAGAAATTCCTATTGACAAAATTATCGTGGAACTTTAAGTGGGCTTCATTCCTCTCCCATGAGCAGCATCACTGAATTGCCTATTTCTGAAATTATAAAAAAGTTTTTATTATTACTGAAGATGGAGGTGTAGGTCACTACAGATCAAAGCTCCAAAATAACAACTAAGTCATGAAGAGACAGCCAACCTATCAGATGCAGAGTTCAAAACACTGGTAATCTGGATGCTCACAGAAATGGCTGAGTATGGTTGCAAAATAAGAGGAAAAAGTGAAGGCTAAGTGAGGTGAAATAAAGCAAAATATATAGGGAAGCAACAGTGAAGGGAAGGAAACTGGGACTCAAATCAACGATTTGGAGCAGACAGAAGAAATAAACATTCAACCAGAACCGAATGAAGAAATAAGTATCCAAAAAAAATGAGGAGAGGCTGAGGAACCTCTGGGACAACTTTAAATGCTCCAACATACGAATTATAGGGGTGCCAGAAGGAGAAGAGGAAGAGCAAGAAATTGAAAACTTACTTAAAAAAATAATGAAAGAGAATGTCCCCAAACTGGCAAAGGAAATGGACTTCCAGGAAGTCCAGGAAGCTGAGAGAGTCCCAAAGAAGTTGGACCCAAGAAAGCACACACCAAGGCACATCATAGTTATATTACCCAAGATTAAAGATAAGGAAAGAATCTTCAAAACAGCAAGTGAAAAGAAGACAGTTACCTACAAAGGAGTTCATTATGATTCCCAAAAGAAATCAGCTGATTTCTTAAAAGAAACCTTACAGGCAAGAAGGGGATGGAAAGAAATATACAAAGTCATGAAAGCCAAGGACCTACATCCAAGATTTCTCTAACCTGCAAAGCTGTCATTTAGAATGGGAGGTCAGATAAAGTGCTTCCCAGACAAGATAAAGTTAAAGGAGATCATCATCACCATGTCCTTATTATATGAAATGTCAAAGGGACTTATCTAGGAAAAAGAAGAACATCAAAACTATGAACAGTAAAATGACAACAAACTCACAACCATCAACAACTGAACCTAAAAACAAAAACAAACTTAAGCAAACAACTAGAATAGTAACAGAATCACAGGAATGGAGATCACATGGAGGGTTTATCAGCAGGGAGCGGAAGGGAGGAGACCAGGGGAAAAGTTACAGGGAATAAGAAGCATAAATCATAGGTACAAAAAAGACGAGGGAGGTTAAGAACAGTATAGGAAATGGAAAAGACAAAGAACTTAAATGTACAACTCATGGACATGAACTAAGGGGGGGGGCAGTGTGCAGGGAATGTTCGGGGGAGCGGGGGTACAAGGTGGAGGGTAATAAAGGGGAGAAAAAAATGGGACAACTGTAATAGCACAATCAATAAAACATACTTTAAAAAAGTTTTTATTATTACTGTCAGAAGTTACATCTTAAAGTCTACCAGTTGCAGTTACTTCCCTATTTATCGTATGTTAATCGTATCGTATGTTATCGTACATATATTACCATATATCTTTAATTAAAAGATTCAGGTGCCATTTTTGGGAGAATTAGTGATGTACACTTTGAATCTCCTGCCTGCACATATAGGTATGCCAGTTAAGACTGTATCAGGACATTTGGCAAGAGTTAGCACCAATTTTAGAAAAAATACTCTTCATCAAGACAGGGCTGTTCACAGTAATAGTTATTTTGCAAACCAAAGGCATGTTTACCTTGTGTTTCAGCCAGAACAGTTTCAGCCAATTGTGGCATGAATTTCCTTAATGTCTAAATTTTAAATTCATACTGAAAAGCTTTTAGACATTTAGAACAGATTTTCATAAATGCTTGGACTTTTAAATGCTGTCATGCTGTTCTAAATAATGAATCAAACTCGGTAATTCCTAATTATTATAGAATAACTATGCAAGGCAAGGCTACCCACATCTCTGAGATGATCAAGATTTTGGTCCTTTTAATGTTTCTCTGAAGTACATTTCCTTCCATTAGAAGTGTGTCCTTGGTTAGAAGGAATTTCATTATAATTCATACAACTTGTTTTAACTAGATGTTTGGAAGATTATGTGTGCTTCATTTAAGAGTTTGGCTGAATATCTGTAATTTGCAATACACAGAATTTTCTAAAAATCAAAACATACCTGGGACATTTCTAGATTCACTTTATCTTATATTTGCCCCATCTCCCATTTTTAAAAAAATTTTTGGTTTGTTTTACTGTATTGTGTGTTTCCCTGTAAGCATCCTTACACCTTCTGTATTACTTGGGAGGATACAGAACTAAAAAAAGAGAGAAAATAACACATCTGATCTATACATATTTTTAAAATCTAAACTGTACCTCATATGGCCCTAACTCTTGTGGCTCAGTGGGTTGGGTGTTGTCCCGGAAACCAAAAGGTCACCAGTATGATTCCTAGTCAGTGCACGTGCGTGGGGTGCAGGTGTGTGCAAGAGGCAACCAGTCAGTGTTTCTCTCACACATCGATGTATCTCTCCATCTCTTTCTCCCTGCCCTGCACTAAAAATAAAATTTTTTAAATCTTTAAATAAAAGGAAATAAAATGTACTTCATAGAATCATTTCTTCTTGACTCTTAGAATTGGTAACAGTTTCTAAGCCTTTCCCTCCTGGGGGCCTGAAAATACCCTCACTGAAACCTAAGTGACAACTTCGACAGCAGTAAGTCCTAAGGACTCATTGTTCACTTTTTATGGTTGAGGGCTGCTGAAATAGACTAATACAACAAAATTGTTTAATAAATGATAGTTACTATGACAATCATTATTCTTATCATCTTAGTCAACCCACTGCCTCCCTAGACAGACAGAAGACGCTCTGGGAATAGAAGTTTAAGAGTCAAAGCCAGAAGTGGAGAGGGGGTTGAGGCAGCACCTAGAACAAAAAGACAGGTGAGCCCTGGATGTAATTTCAGAGTCTCACAAAAACACATTACCAAGTTCTTCCCTAGCTAACTCCCATCCATTCTTCAACCTTAGGCTAAATATTTCTTCAGGAGGCCTTCTATGACCTTCTGGGATTGAAATGAATTCCCTTTCCAATACTTCCACAAAGCTTTGTATTATCCTTGTTATATTCAGCCATTCGCTCAAAAATTATTTACTGAGCCCTTCCTATGTGCCAGGAACTACTCTGGGTAACATGAACACAACAAGAACATAATTCTGCTGCTTCACGCGGAGTCCCAACCTCAGTTCATGATCTCACCATTCACCTGGATGCCCAGAATCTGTATTGACTCTGTTCCCTCTCACCACCCTCACATTAAATGAGTCACTAAGCCTTGCTAATTTTGACCTCTGGATTCTCCTTGAATCCAGCTTCTCACCATCCTAACCACCACTGCCTACCTTGCACATTTATCTGTCTTCTCCTCTGGGAACTATTCCCACAACCTTCAGTCCCCACCCTCTCCAACCAAACCTACACATCTACAACTGGAGCTCCTAGAAAGAAAATGAGATCATGATGCTCTCGTGTCAAATACAGCTAGGGTTTCTCCAATGTGCCTGGTTATTTCCTGGTTCCCGTATTCTCCCACATGTACCATGAATTTCTGCTATATTAAGCTATCTGCAGTTCCCCACATATGTTCTACTCTTTTATGCTTACCAGTGACAACTACCATGGCTCCTGGCACCTACTACATGGTTAATACATTATGTGTTGATTAAAAGAATGAACAAATGAAAATACTCATATTTATATGCTTACTAGGCCTTCTGCTTGAACTGTCCTTTGCCTCCAGTTCTCAGTGTCTTCATCACATTTGCATCCCAAATGCCTCGCACAGCATCTGTAACCTAGGAAATGCTAAATAATGTCCGCAGAATAAATAAAGGGACAAATGCTGCTGGACAAATCATCTACCCTAGCTTAGTGGAATACAAGCAAGTAGACAGCAACCGTTTTTCAGGAGGAATGCCAAAAGCCTTTGCTGGTTTCCTTCAGGAACACGAACTACGCAGGTCATGAGAGGTAAAATCAGAATAACCTATTAGGAGCAACGCTGGGAGGAGACATGACCTTCTGTTTTCATTTTGCTTTTAATTCAGCAGATATTGATTGAGGGACTATAAAGGTGGCACCACATAATGGAAACAGAACTGCCCTGGGAGTCAGAGGATCTGAAGTAAATTCTACTACTGACTTCTACCTCTAATTAGCTGTGTGACCTGGATCCAACTATATCAGAAGCCAGTCCACCCCATGGAGCTCCTATTTATGTAAGCAACTGAAATCCCTTTTTCTGCTTTAGCTGGGTTTCTGATGCTTGAAAGGAAGAATACTGACTAATACCCCATTTGTATTGTCTTTTGTGGTTGCATTACTGTGTGGGCGAACCAGAAAATGCCATAGATAAGGCATATTTAGATTACAGCAAAGCATTTGGCTCAAGTCTCTTAAGGTATCCTCATAGAGGGCTCAACTGTTCACTTAGATGGATTTGAAACTTGTTGAACCAATATATGCAAAAATGTTCTGATTAACAAATATGCACTCATAGAGAGAGGTCTCTCTTGTCATTTCACAAGCCCTGAGCTGCCCCTATTCTATTTAAGGTTCTTAGCAGGCACTTGGAGGAATGAGAGACATGCTTATCAGACTTGTAGGTCTCCCATAGCTGGAAGAAACAGTTAATATAATAGATGTACGATTCAACATTCAATGGCCTGAAGAGGCCCAAGAGGATGAGTTTAATAAGGAAGACTGAGAAAAAGACCACTTAGGGCCATAGGTCTCTGAAATGACCCTTACTTCAGATTTTCCCCGAATACACTTGGAGATATTACCTAGCCTAGGAAATGAGACTCTTCTGTTTTTCTTTCTGATTTTTAATGCTTGTAATTAAGTTTCTTGTATATTTGAGCACTTCCATTCTACTTTGTAGATAGGGTATTATTTCTTAATTGTGGAGTTCTTACAGTTATTTGAGAAAGTTGCCCATTTGTGATTAATTATTTTTTTGATTATTTTAAGTCTTGAGGCCTTTGGGAATGCGTACCTGAAAATTAAAATTTATTAACATTAACATAATAAAATCAAAATGATTTTATGTAACTTCATAATTTATATTTATTTGGTAAGTTATTTAAGTATAATTTACAGGTTATTTCTCACCAGCACAACTGTTTTCATTTTTCTCATTTTCGCCTACAAAAAAATCTCAAGATTTCTTAAATCAAACTCATGTAAAACATCTTCATCTCGGCATCTATTATTCTTTCTTGTCATTGCTAGCCATTAATGAATAGCAGCTCTTTTTCACCTGGATATTATTTTTGTGAGTTCAGCTCCCCTGGCAGTGAATCTCTAATTGAATATGAGAATGATGGTAGGGCTCAAGTATGAAGCTCAGAACCCATTCTACTACAATGTAGTCAAGCTCATTGCTTTGTTTCACCATCTACGTATGCATTTACTCATTCAGCAAACACTGATTAATGTGCTAGGTTCTCTATAAGGCTCAGGGATTACAAACATAAGTAAGACAGGTTCTGCATTCAAACAGCTCAAATTCCTCCC